>PVIA01013261.1:0-33113 GCA_004024845.1 Tonatia bakeri | reverse complement strand
ACAGTAACCAGACAAAAAGGAAAAAGAAAAAGCATCCAAATTGGAAAGAAAGAAGTAAAACTGTCAGTATTTGCAGATGACATGATACTGTACATGTAGAACCCCAAAGATTCCACCAAGAAACTACCAGAACTGATAAATGAATTCAGCAAAGTAGCAGGCTACAAAATTCATATCCAGAAATCAGTTGCATTTTTTTGACAATAATGAACTAACAGAAACAGAAATTAAGAAAACAACGCCATTCACAATTGCTTCAAAAAGAACAAAAACCTAGGAATAGACCTAACCAAGGATATAAAAGACCTGTACTCGGAAAATTATAAGATATTGAAGAAAGTAACTGAAGAAGATACAAATAAGTGGGAGCACACACTGTGTTCATGGATAGGAAGAATTCACATCATTAAAATGTCCATACTACCCAAAGCTATCTATACATTCAATGCAATTCCTATCAAGATTTCAATGACATATTTCACAGAACTAGAAAAAAATTCAAAAATTTATATGGAACCACAAAAGGCACCACATATCAACTACAATCCTGAGATAGAAGAACAAAGTTGGAGGACTCATGCTACCTATCATCAAACTATACTACAAGGTCATAGTAGTCAAAACAGCATGGTACTGGCATAAAAACACACACAGAAATCAATGGAACCAAATAGACAGCCCAGAAATAAACACACACCTTTATAATCAACTAATATTCAACAGAGGAAACGAGGCCATACAATGGACTATACATAGCTTATTCAATAAATGGTGTTGGGAAAACTGGACAGATACATGCAGAAAAATGAAACTAGACTACCTTCTCACAACCACATACAAGAATAACTTCATATGAATCAAAGACTTAAAATTTAGCCCTGAAACATAAATATCCTAGAAGAAAACATAGGCAGCAAAATCTCAGACATTGCTTGTAGAAATCTTTTATCGGGTACATCTCCCCAGGCACAGGAAACAAAAGAAAAAAATAAACAAATGGGACCACATCAAACTAAAAGGTTTTGTACAGCAAAGGAGATCTTCAATAAAATAAAAGGACAGCCCACAGAATGGGAGAACATATTTGCTGATATATCTGATAACAGGTTAATATCCAAAATTTATGGAGTACTTATAAAACACCAAAAAAACAATCCAACTCAAAAGTGGGTAAAGGACCTCAGTAGACTTCTCCAGAGAGGACATACAGATGGCCAACCTTCATATGAAAAGATGCTCAACGTCACTAATCATCAGAGAAATGAAAATTTAAACCACAATGAGATACCATCTCACAGCTGTCAAAATGACTGTCATCAATAAATCAACAATCAAGTATTGGTGAAGATGTGGAGAAAGAGGAACGCTTTTACACTGTTGGTGGGAATGCAGATGGGTGCAGCCACTGTGGAAAATAGTATGGAAGGTCCTCAAAAAATTAAAAATGGATCTGCTTTTTGAATGATATCACTTTTGGGAATATATCCAAAGGAACCCAAAACCCTAATTCAAGAAAACATAAGCACCCCTATGTTTGTTGCAGCATTATTTATAGTTACCAAGATATGGAAGCAGCCCAAGTGTCCTTCAGTGGGTGAGTGGATAAAACAACTATGGGACATTTACACAATGGAATTCTGTTTGGCCATAAAAAAGAAAATTTCACCCTTTGTGATAGTATGGATGGACCTGGAGAACATTATGCTAAGTGTGATATGATAAGACAGTCAGAGAAAGAGAAGTACCATATGATTTCACTCATATGTAGAATCTAATGAAAAAACCGAACTAACAAGCAAAATAGAGACAGACTCATAGATAGAGAGCAGGATGACAGGAAAGGGGTCGGGGGAGGTTAGGAGGTAGAGGGGCTGATCAAAAAGGAAAAGGACTCATGGACATGGACAACAGTGTGGTGATTGTGGGGTTGGGGTATAAGGGGACTAAATGGTAATGGAAAAAGTACAGTAAAAATGACATTATACCAGAAAAAAAGGAAAATCATAAGGAATAGAAAATACATGTGGAGTACGATATGTATTTATTTAAAATATGTGCGTAGAGTGGCCCACAGAGTTCAAACCAGTGTTGTTCAATGGCCAACTGTATAGAGATTCCTAGGCCTCATCTCTTTTACTGGATCAGAATCTCTGAGGTTGGAGCGTAGGTGAGTCTTCATGCAGAAAGTTCACCAGTTGGTTCTCAGTGGCAGACACCCCTGCTTCCTGGGCCAGAACAGGTGAAGTAATTCAAATCCACGTTTTTGTGTTTTTAATCAAATGACACCAAAAAGCTAGGAACAATGAAGCCGAGATGATGCCCTGCTATAGTTTGGGGTTGGCCAAAAAGTTCATTACATTTTTTCCATAAAAGACACATTTTTAATTATCACCAAGAACTTTGTTGATTTGAATATTTTGAGTATCTCTTGCTATTGGTTTCTAATGGATAGAGGCCATGGGTGCTGCTAAACATCTCCCAGTGCATAAGACAGCCCCACAGCAAGGAATTATTTGGCTGAAATATCAATAGTACCAGTTAACTTTGCAAACAAGTTTTGACATTTTCAATCAATCACAGCACCTTTTTAATACACTGCACAAATCTTTTATTGTGTTCCAGTTGCATTTTTACCTTTCTTGAAACAATAAAGCATGATACTATTTCATGCTTCATTATGAAATGTTGCATATTTTCTTCCATCTTCAACATTAAAATGGCTCCACAAAAATTCACCAATTTTGATAAGTTCTTTTAAATGTACACTGATATGACAGCTGTAACAATACAAACTAATGAAATTGTTTCAAATGAAGGTAAAGACAGCCAGACACTACTAGAGCTATCACACCGAAACATGTAAAGGGCTTCTGGCCAACCCAATGCAAAATGTGTGCTTAATAAACAGTCAACTTATTTAATGTCCAATGCTTATTTATTAGTTACTTCAGAATATAATCTCATAAGCATTGCCAGTACTATGAAATGCACATTCTCCTCCCCCATGCATGTAAGCATACATGCATGTTCACACACACAGAAGCTGCAAACTTCTCTTTGGGGCGGAGGTGAAAAAGTGTCTGGAGACCAGCCTGGCTTGCAGAACCTTAGGAAATGTTGAAAGCATTGCATTAGTGGAGAGTAGCTTTTAAGCACCCAACCCCTAATTAATTCCCATGTTTAATCCCACTTCCGAAGCAGCAACCAAACCAGAACTGGTGGCAACTTTCTAGAATCCTTCAGTGGAATCCAAAACTTACTCAAAATGTTTCCTTCTGTTTTTTTATCGAGTGGCATGCCATAGTTCCTGTGATTTTTAATTTTATGTGTCATCCTGACTGTGCTAGTGAATGTCCAGACAGCTGGTAAAACATTATTTCTCAGTGTGTTTGTGAGGATATTTCCAGAAGAGATTACCATTTGATCCAGTAGATTGAGTGAAGATAGACCTCAACAAGGTGGACAGGCATTGTTTAATCTGTAGAGGGCCCAAACAGAACAAAAAGGTGGAAGAAGGGCAAATTCTCTCTCTCTCAAGCTGGTTATCCATCTCCTGCCCTCAGATACCAACCTCCTCGTTCTTGGATTTCAGATCCTGACTGAATTACACCACCAACTTCCCTCGTGCTTGGTTAACAGACCATGGATTTTGGGATTTGGCTTCCATAACCACAATAACCAATTCCTATAATAAATCTCATATATGTCCTTTTGGTTCTATTTCTCTGAAGAATCTTGACGGATACAGTTTCTCTGCAGTGTGCTCCCTCACTGCAAATCATTACATCTGATTTTATCAGACTACAAGTTTGTTATTGGGTCTATGGCTAATTAAGTTTTAATGATACATGTGCACTTGAAAATGTATATTATGAAGTTTGGGGGAGTAGTGATCTATGTAGATCAATTGGGTCAAATATATAAATCATGGTTTCCAAGTCTTGTGTGTGTTCACTGATGTTTTGTTGGTTATATCAATTAATTAGAGATATATGTTTAAAATCTTCTTCTGTAATTGTGGACATCTCTATTTCTCCATTAAGTTCATTTGGTTTTTTTATTTATATATTTTGAGGCTGGTTATTAAGCAAATAAACTTTTAGGATTGTTATAGCTGCCTGTGGTCTTGATGCTTTTATCATTATGAAATGTCCCTACTTAGGTCTCTCTGATACTTCTTCAATTAGTAGCTATTTTTATGCTATTATTTCTACCCAGCTGCCTTACAGTTTAAGTTATATTCTTTTTTGCCTGTCTTTAGATTTAATCCAATGTTTTTTTTATTATTCTATTTTCACCTTTTCTTAGTTGTTAGTTGTAAGTTTTACATTTGATTATTCCTTTAGTGAATATCCTAATGGCGACATGCAATTCTTATTAATATTTCTCATACAACTCACTTATATTTTGTCAGCAATACAACACAGTGTGTATGTATAAGAAGGTCGTAGATGCACAAATCTGATCATCAATCTTCCACATTTCATAATGAAATAATATAATTATAAAATAGCTGCCCCTTTATTTTTTAAAGTTGGAACATTGCTGCATATAGTAATGTAAAAATTATATGTGTAGGTACATGATGTTACGTACTAATTTTAGATTAAGATAATTATTATTCCATTCAGGATTTTTGTTGTAAATTGAGAGGTCCGGGAGTCTAATAGGTTGAGAACAATGTGGGTAGAATCACTAGGGTTGCTAAGATTCATTTCAACACAGATAAGACCTAACACAAAGAATACTTTTTATTACGATTATTTCTATTATTATTTTATAAAGTTATTATTGTTACATAAAGCCGTTTCAGGCACTGAGTTTTGATTGCCTCTTGGCCAGAACCTTTCGGTCCCCGTCAGAGGCTCTCCTAGGCAGATCTGGTCAAGATCCCCACCGGAACCTTGGCGCGGTAACGCTAGTTTCCGGCGGGCTCCTTAGAGCGGTGAACAGCTTTGGGTCGAAGGACCATGAAAGGGCCAGAGTCGGGTCCCGAACCTACGATGGAGGGGGACGTGCTGGACACACTAGAGTCGTTGGGGTGAGTATTCCTAGGGATGTCTTTCCCCCGAAAACCTAAGCTCTCCCTCAGCCTGGCTGCTGCAATCTGCACCCTGTGGGCCTCTACTGGGCTCAGGCGGCTGGGTATAGGCCTCCTTCCCTGCCTCGCTCCCTCTGGCGCTTACGGAGTTAAGAGGGAGGCGGGAAAGAAATCCGTTTGGAGGGTTGGGGGTGGAGTAAGGCCGGAGAGCTGGGGCGCGTGGCCCCCTCTTCCAAACTCCTTGCCAGAGAACGCCGCAGCCCGGACTTGCAGCACGGGCGCGAAGTGACCCGGCTGGCATCAGCCCTCCGGGGAAGCAAGTCCATACGCCGCGGGTGCTATTTTTGTTTACGTAGTTGCCGCGCACAGGTGGAGGAGGTGCTGCAACCGGGGTGCTGCTGGGGACTGTCGTCTCCTATTGTGTACCACCGGTGGCTTAATTAGACCTCGGGAGCGAATCTCTCCTGCTTCCTTGACCGAAAATATTCTAGTGCAATCCATTCATTCAACCATTTCATCCTCTTGTAAACAACATATTTACATGGTGTTACTGTGTGTTCATTAGTGCATATTTATGTGCTAGACCGAGGAAAACACAGTTGCAGAGTACAAGTGGTTTACATAGTCGTTGTGGCTACATAGTGTGTACTGATGCATACAATTCAGAGTGATAATTGCTATGAGAACTCCTGGGATAGTGCGAATACTTCCAGGCATGGGAAGCAATATATGCACCATAGCTCTCCCACAGCTTTAGCCTGTTTTTCTTCACAGCCGTTAGTTATTCCTTTCCCAAATTATCTCGACCCGCATGTTGTCTCTTGAATGGCCCCGCCCCTATCCCCAGTCAGCTCCAGGAAAACAGGTGCCTTTCCTGTCTTGTTCCCAACACAATACTACCAGGTTGTGTGGCATAGTAAATCGTGGTTGAAAGAATGAAGAAAAGTTCAAAAAAGAGCATGCACAGAGGTAAGCATAGGGACAGGTAGTTGAGAGTCAAATAATAGAAGGTAAAGCCATTGGAGCTATCTGTACAATTGTTTGCCTTGCCACATGCTGGAGTTTGTTGAATGTAGGTTTGTGAGTGTAGGTTGTGCCTTCGAAGTGCAGTTATGAAGCTTGAAACCCCGAATCCCTTTATGTTTTCCTGAAGCTGCACTTGCTTCTCCGTGGACTGCTACTTTGGATCCTGATAGTAAATACCTTGCAATGACCCACTGTTACAGAGCCTTGCACTTAGTAGATCCTGAATAAATGTTTGCCAGATAAAGAACAGAGCCAGTGATTATTTACAGGGCTTTTTTTTTTTTTTTTTTTTTTTTTTTTTTTTTTTTTTTTTACTTCTGTGAAATTCCTTGGAAATTTTCACTTTACTTGGTTAAGGGAGTAACCAAAACAAGAAGTTAAAATACTTAATTGAAGTGTTTAGCCCTCAAACAATTTAAGCTCCCAAGTACTCCAGAGAAGAATGGTGGGATTCTGGTCCTGGCAGTGCTGCTCAGTTGGTTAGAGGGTCCTCCCGCAAACCGAAATCTGGAGGGTTGGATTCCTGGTCAGGGCACGTACTTAGTTTGGGGGTTTGGCCCCTGGTTGGGGTGTATATGAGACACAACCAATCATGTCTCTCTCTCACGTCATTGTTTCTCTTCCTCTCTCAGTCCTTCCCCCCACTTCTCCAAAAATCAGTAAGCATGTCCTTGGGTGAGAATTTAAAGAAAAGAATGGTGGGATTCTGTAAATAGTTTATGAAAAAGGTAGTCAGTTCTTTTTATCCTTTATTCCTTGCATTTGTTTGTATTATAGGTATTTGAAAAATGAAGTTTACTGTAATCTTGACTCTTATTAAAGAAAATTAGTTTGAGTATTCAGTATAGAAAGTAAAACTTCACACACTTCAGAGTTGATTTTTCCTGGAATAACTGAGGGCAAAATTTTGAAGTTTAAATTTTCCTATAACAATAATGTAGAAAAAAAATAGTTGTTTACTTACAATAGGAGTTATAATTGAACACTGTTTTAAAATACTATCTATGCAGATTGCAAGTAATGAATTTCTGTTGTGATTAAAATGTGAGATATCATGAAGGTACTTTTGCCAGATAACATAAGAAATTAAAGGGAGTAATTAAAAGTGGACATCTGTGTGAAAGAACAATTTAGTGATATAGTCTATTACAAATGAAAACAGGCGAGAAATCGTTTACTCATCTGTGAAAGGAGCAGGCTGGCGCAGATGATTTCAGAAGTCTCTTTCAGTCCTGACAGTCTGATTTTGTAGAACAGTGAATCTCAACCCCGACTGTGCATCAAAATCATGTATGGAGCTTGTGGAAAAAAGATTGCAGTCTAGTATATGTCACGAACTGAATTGTGATCTTTTGGGGGGTGCAGTGTAAGCATGTACTTTTTAAAAAGCTTCACAGCCAAGGTGGAGAACCACCATGATGGAGAGAAGTTTATTTCAAATGTTGACTGAGCACAACTCTATATTGGACAGTGTCTGAGAAGTCAAAGGTAAGCAAAGTAGAATTAGTCCCTGACCTTATGGAGCTATAGTCTAATGGAGAAAGACTTGATCACACAGATATTTATTAACTACAAGTGCTATAAAGGGAAAGAACAGGATGACAAAACGTAACAGGAGGACCTATATAGTCCAAGGGGTTGGTGATGGATTTTTGGGGAAGTGGCATTTGAGTTGAGATAGGAATGATCAATAGGAGTTGACTGGGTGAGACTGGGGAAGGAGGACAAAGGTGTCCTTACAGTGAGAACAAAATAGGAAAGACTTCAGGTAGAGAGGACCATGCTGTCCTAGAAGAACTGGAGTGGGCTAAATGGGTAGAGGGCAGAGAGCAAAAGCCAGAGTGGTGGAAGATTGGACTGGAGAGTTCGCTCAAGGTCAAGGCATGCAGCACCCTTTAGGCTGTATTGTATCGAGTCAGCCAAAAAGTTCGTTTAGTTTTTTTCCCACAAAATAAAGACATTTTTCATTTTCACCAATAACTTGATTGATCTGGATATTTTGAGTATGGTGGCTATCTCCTGCATGGTGTAACATTGATTGTTCTCAATGTCTCGATTTGATCGCTTTCAACGTGAACTGTCCTACACAGCCGTGGAGCGTCGGCCAGTGGGAAGTCTCCAGCCCAAAACTTCGCAAACCGCTCTGACGTGTCCGGTCAGTCGCAGCACCTTCTCCGTGCACCGCACACATCTTCTTGCGTTTCAGTTGCGTTTTTACCTCTCTTGAAGTAGTAAAGCACAATATGCTGAAAGTGTGGCCTGTTTCCATCTTCAGTGTTAAAATGGCTACATAAAAACTCACCAACTTTGGTAAGTTTTAAAAAATGCACACTGATGTGACAGCTGTCACAATACACCCCAACAAAATTGATTTGAATGAAGTTAAAGACAACTAAGAGCTATTAGAGCCATCTTACGGAAAAAAACCAAATGAACTTTCTGGCCAACCCAGTGGACTTTTTTCTTTGTCACAACGGCAATGGGACATGATTGAAGGATTTTAAATACAGAGGGAGTGATTAGATGTCTAGTTTGAAAAGCTACCTTTGTCGGCAAGATGGAGAGTGGATTGGAGGTTAGTCTAGACAGGAAGCGATGGTGGCCAAGTGGCAGTGGATGTGGAAAGAAGTGCGTTAGGGGACTCGGTGATTGATTGGATATTAGAGCTGAGGGGATGGTGTTAAGGATTCATTTCTGCAGTAGGCATTTATTTAGCACCAAAATGAAATAATATACTTTGGAATCTCAAATGAGTAGGGAAGACAGTGAAGAGAGCAGGGAGCTAGTCAGTACGGAGAATGTAGGTGGACCAGTGGAATGGAGGCAGAGGGGATGTACAGAATAGTGGTAGGTGGCTGGTTAAAAGAGCAAGCTGAGAGAAAAGACAGTAGGTTGTGGTCAGAGAGTGTCATATGTGAAATGACTTCCCAGTTGGAGTAGTTCCAGGTGGTGGCAAGAGGGTGGCTCACTGACATGTAGCGGCGAAGGTCGGCAAAGAGGAAGTTAGGGATTGAGAGCTCAGGTACAGAATAAGGTTGCGTAAAGACTTTGAAGAAACTTCATATAATGGCAAACATGGGAATGGAAAGGAAAAGTGAGCACAGGGAATGTCGGGAGTATCTAAGAGATTGGTAGATGAAAATCACAAGGGGAAGAAGGTGGCCAATCTGACTGGAGAGAGCAGGAGGTATTTATATGAAAATGAGGGAGCAAGGATACAAATCTTATATTGGGAAGCGAGGAGAACAGGTGCTGCCATCTGACGGAGTGAGTAAACTAGCCAAAGCTACAGGTGGTAGGGATAATCTTTCTGAGATTGACAATATAGGAGAGTTGTTGTTTGTGAATGGGACACGGGGAGAATTGGGAAGCAGGGAGAAGGGAGGCAGTGGATCAGAGGCAGTTCGGTAGGGCGGGCAGGTGACAGGGGAAAGGGCCTCATTTTATATGTTGGGTAATAAAACTAGAAAACAAAGTAAATTAGGCCCTGGCTGTGTCTTTGTGGAGGTTTGCCAGTGGCCCTACAGATCGAAGACTGGATTACCCAGTTTGCAGTGCCAGGTAGACAGCTACAGTTCCAGTGTGTGGAGGACTCCTGGGAGAGTCTGGGCCTAGGGGAGGTGTCCCCAGTGTTTGGAATAAGGCGAGCACTTCCCTAATTAAGTAAGAACATGTAGAACAAACTAAGATAATAACTACCTTTTAGGACATTACGGCAGCTAGTGGGGTACTAAACATAAAGCAGTGTAGCACTGGCCTGCCATAAAAGCAGTTTATGAATTTTAGTTGTATTTGATTGTGATTGTTATTAGATATTAATTTTTTAAATGCATTTATTTTTTTCTTATGATTTTTATCTGATTTCGTGAACTGAGACATTAAGGCCTGTGGGATTTTCTCCCTCTGAATTCCTTCTTTCTGGTGATCTAATCAATTTTTGTTATATTGTGGTTGGTATTTGAGTGAAAATAACTTATCACCAACTATGTGAATTAGATACATTTATTCAAAGGTTTATGATTATTGCAAAAATGCAAGTAAGTAGGGGGAAAAAACACTTCAATCTCAATGAGAGGCACTGTAAGATGGGAGGAAAGTAACCTCATAGAGGGACCAGTTTTGGGCAGAGGAGCAAAGACAGTGGTCTAGCCCCAGGTCTGCCATTGCCTGGCTGCACACCCTGGCCAGGTTACTTGCTTAGTTTCCTTATTAGTGTAGACAGAAGTTTCACAGTTCACATGGAGCATCTGGGGTCAAATCAGGGGTTAAATCAGCGTGTCATCGTGTAGTTATTTTCTGATCCAAAATTGGATAATACTAACTTCAAAGTATTGCTGCAGAGATTAAATGACTCTGTATATATATATAAATATATATACACACACACATACATATACATGTATCTATGGCTAGCACTGTGCCTGGCTTACTACTTAAAGCAGGGAATATGTGTTTAAACCAAGGAATAGGTCAGTATACAGTAGGTTACCTTTTATTTAAAAAAGGAAAAGTGTATATATGTTTAAGTGTATATAAGGTAAAAGCATTATGGAATGGCAACCCAAAACTAATAAATATGGGTATTTATAGGGGAGGGAGGGAACAGAATAGGGTGAACAAGATTGAGATTGTACACTAGATTTGTCTGAATGTACCTTGCTTTGTAAATTAGACTTTGAAACCATATAAATGTTTTACATAGTTATAAAGCAAAATTAAAAATGAAATCAGAACAAAAAAAGAGAGGCAGATCCCTAAATCTTAAAAGCAAAACGAAGCAAAGATCTGTTAATATTTTGAGTAGGTGGTTTAATCACATGAAAAGGAATTTTAAAAAATATATCCTTACTGGGATATATTCTAAAGATAAAAACATAAATTGTTTTTTGTGATTTTATTGTTAGTAATGCTGGTTTTCCTACTTTGAAACTATTTGTAATTTATATTTATTTTTACTAGGATTATGTAAAGATCATAAGAAACCAGGTTTTTAATGAAAATAGTTCAAAATAGGTAAAAAGAATTTTAGAGACGGTAGATGAAAATGTAAAACCAAGTGAGTAAAACCCCACAATTCTGAGTTTGAATTGGAAATAGCAGTGTGATCTCCTGACATAATTTCTCTTAAAAAGATACAGTACCAGGTTGAGTACTCTGAATACCATTAAAAAAAAATCAGGGCTTCTTAAGAAATGGCCAGGTACAGGCGTAGCGCAGGAACCTCTGGTCAGAGAAATCAAGGAAAGTGCTCGGAGAACACTGACGATAGTCGAAAGTGAACGACCTGGCCTCCCGCCAAGCAAAGACAGCACTGTTTGAAAAGAAAAAGGACTTCAGTGGATTAAAATGCATCAAGTGTGTTAAAATTAAGCTTATAATGTGAAAAAAAGCTCAGTAGCAGAAAGAGCAACAAAGTAGGAAACTGGTATCTAATTCAATTCAGATAATATACAAGATGATTAAAAGATTTAAGGTTCTATTCAAACACATTTTGGAGCAGTTTTTGAAGGTGTAAAATTATAAGTCGTTAAATTAAAATCTCACAGGTCTTTTTCAGCTGCAATTTTTTTAAATTTAAAATTTGCATCTGTATTTTCAGTACTTTTTTCTTATTCTTGTAAGTAGTATTAAACTTAGTTCTATTTGACTTCGTGTTATATGTAATTTTTCTCTTAAAATTGGTTAGTAATTTTACTTAAAAATGTTAAAATACAGGAAAAAGCCCAACGTTAATTATATAGAGCAGACATCAGCACACCGTTTCTTTAACAGACCAGACAGTAAAAAATTCAGGCTGTGCTGGCCATGCTGTCTCTGCTACTCAGTTCTCTGCCACTGCAGCGTGGAAGCACCCAGAGACAGTCTGTGAGTGGGTACGTTTATCAGCTGTGCTCCAATAAAACTATTGCAAAACAGGCAGCAGGCTGTGATAAAAGAGTATGAGGCTTTCTTTTTATCTTTCTTTCTTTTTTTTTTTTTTAACTTTTCATGTCTTCCTTTCCAGGTATAAGGGACCACTGTTAGAAGAGCAAGCCCTTATCAAGGCAGCCGAGAGTGGACTGTCTTCACCTGAATTTTCAGAGCTCTGTGTTTGGTTAGGCTCTCAAATAAAATCACTGTGCAACTTGGAAGAAAGTATCACGTCAGCTGGTATTGCTATTGAGTTTATTTACTTTTTTGTTTAATAGTAAAATGAAATGATAGCGTACAATTTATGTACAGTGTGCCCACTATACAAAAATAAATCATTAATATGAAGAACTTCAGTATGTTATATTAAATATCTTTGGATTATATGCTATATTAACTAACCCAAAATTTGTTCTTAAATTTGTATAAGATTATAAACAATTACTGTGTATCTGCTGTCTTAACCCTAGTAATTTTTAGAAAACGTAGAGTCTGAATTTGGTTATTTAAAAAGTTTAACTTTTGAGTACTGCATATTTTGAGGTTTTTATTTGTTGTCATTTGTTCTTTTGTATTATCAAGCCTGCAACTGAGGACATGGGTTCTCTTAGGAGTGCTTTTATGAAAAATCCCTGTACTACTTCATAAAGTTTAATTCACTACTGTCTCAGTAACTGGAGTCATTGCATGTCTTTCATTGGTAGGATTTCAGATAGTGAAATAAAATGAAAACTAAAAATTTATCGGGCATTTGCAAAAGTAGCCTTCTCTTTTCAAGCTGTCCTTTTAAATTGTTTTTTCCTTGCCAAATCTAATAGAATTTACTTGAAGCAAAGTAAAGTAAGCTAAATTCAAAACATATGACACAGGCTCCCATGTAATTATATTATGAAAGAAAAATAAGCAATGATGCTTAATTAGATGATTGCATTTATTATCTGAATCCATAGAAATGCAATAGAAATGGATCATTTGCTCTGAAGCCAGTTAATATTATAACTTCAATAATGCTTTTAACATTTTAGTTACTAACAATATTTTCATTTTATCTGCTTTTATAGAATGTATATTGGAAAATACGTACTGGATTTAAATGTAAAAATATTTATGATCTCCTGATTACATATTTATATTCTTAAATTGATACTTTTGTTTCTTAATTAAATGTTACTTTGAATATAGAAATTGGTTATCTTTACCTAAGCTTTGGGGTCACACATGTAAGGATTTAATGTCAGAGAGAAAATTTAGAATTGAACGTAAAATTGAAAGGAACAAGTGGTAGATTTTATAATTTCAGATTATATGGTAAACATTCAGTAAATGTTTTATGATTTTTCTTTGTTAAAGGGGGAGATGATCTAGAAAGCTTCCAGCTTGAGATAAGTGGCTTTTTAAAAGAAATGGCATGTCCATATTCTGTGCTCATATCAGGAGATGTGAAAGACCGTTTAAAAAAGAAGGATGACTGCTTGAAACTTCTATGTAAGTTACTTTTCTTTGAACATTTAAGTACATGTGTTTGACCTGGTTTTGTTTTTCAACTCAAAATTTATGAAATTTCATTAATGAAGCATTAGATATCTTGTATATATAAAAGGTTTTGATATTTGACTTAAAATCTGAAGCTGACTCAAATAGTTATATAAATGTAGTATAAATTCTAGTAATATACTCTAAAATTTCTTTCTTTCTTTTTTTTTTTTTAATGGAAACTAAAGCTTTTTTTTTTTTTTTTTAATTTCATTTATTTATTTTTAGAGAGGGAAGGGGGGGGGAGAGAGAGAGAGAGAGAGAAATAGAGAAACATCAATGTGCGGTTGCTGGGGGACATGGCCTGCAACCTAGGCATGTGCCCTGACTGGGAATCGAACCTGCGATACCTGATTCGCAGCCCGCGCTCAATCCACTGAGCTACGCCAGCCAGGGCAATATACTCTAAAATTTCTAACACTTACAATTTATTTGGCCAATCTACAATTCCTTGTGTTTGTGATTTATATAGTATTTTAATAATTTTTCCTTCACCTAATTCATCTCTTTGCATTTATGACTAGGTGGCTAAAATTGGTGATCTCTAAAGTCCTATTTAATCTTAAAACTCTTTGAAACTAGTCTACTAAGCAATTTATAAGATCTTGTTTTAGTAATAGGCACTGAGTGATAGTGGGTTCAAAACTACGTTTTTGATCCCTCATGATTGTACCAGAGACGACTCTGGGTGTTAGGAATATCAGTTAAAAAAATTGCTTCCTTGGGCCACTGGAGTTCTTGCGAGTGTGGCTTATTTTCATCAGGGGTTATTTTGGAGTAAAATTACCCTATATCCAAACAATTACCATAAATAAAAATCCATTTATTTGTATTGGGTCCTTTGAAAAGTTTTTTTTTTTACTTCAGTTAAATTTCATGCTCTTTTGAAAGTTCTGCAAACAATAACCATTTGAAAGAATTTTCTAACATCTATTATTGAAGACTTCTGTTATTTTAGGTTGTACCATTTATAAAAACATCCATGAGATACAGTCCTTCTAGGCTGCAGTTAGTAATGTTTGTTGCACTAGGGCAGAAATTGTATGTATGTGCTTAACTAGTGATGATGATGGAAGTGTTGACGTTTGAATTGCATTGTGTGTGTTGGGGGGACAAAATTACGTCTCCCCCTTCATTTTTTATGCTGTTTCCCCATCTTCCTTCCATTCAGTGTGGGTCATTGATATAATGAGCCTTTGTTATTAATGGGAGGGCCTAGTACCCTTGGGCATATTGGGACACAAAGGAAGCAAATGCAAGGCCTAAAGGAGCTTGCCCTTTCTTTGTCAGTCAGTGAGAACTGTGTAATTGCTCATCTCTCCTCTTCGCCTTACCTGCGAGAGGCTCAGTGACAGTGGTAAGATGGACCCTGGTACTAGTGAAAGCAAAGAGGAGACAGAAGAGAAGTTGGCGTAGTTTTTTCTGATTATGACAGTTCACGCCCAGCAGGTGGGGTAAGATGGGGAGTTCGTGTGAAACGGAGCCAGAGTTTCCGCTGGGGGAGATGAAGAAGTTCTGGAGATGGATGGTGGTGATGGTGGCACAACAGTGTGAGTGTACTTAATGCCGATGTACACTTAAAAATAGAATGGTAGATTTTAGTTCTGACTGGTGTGGCTCAGTGGGTTGGGCATTGTCTTTTTTTTTTCCTGTCTCTAATCCGTCTTTATTTTATTTTTCAATTGTAGTTTACATTCTGCATTATTTTGCACTAGGTTTAGGTCTCTAAAGTCATCTTTTTTAAAAAAAATTTATTGCTCAAGTACAGTTTTCTGCCTTTACCCTTCCCTCTCACCCCCACCCCAGCCATCCCCACCTCCCTCTCCTGATGCGGTCCGTGTGTCCTTTATAGTTGTCCCTGAATGGGCATCCTCTTGCAAACCGAAAAGTCGCCAGTCCATTCCCGGTCAGGCCATGTGCGTGGGTTGGGAGCCAGGTGTCTGGCTGGGGGTGTGTTTGAGGCAGCAGGGCCTTGTTTCGCTCCCTCTTCTCCCTCCCTGCCCCTGTCTCTCTAAATATACATAAATAACATCTTTAAAAAGAGAATAGTAAATTTTATATTATCTTATATGTTAAGAAATTTCATGCTTATCATAGAAATCTTACAAAGTAGATAAAATTATAAAGCACAATATCATTTATAATTTCACTCCCCAGAGAGCATCATGAATAACTTTCTGGTGTATTTCCTGTTCCTTCTGTTTGACCTTTGTACACACACATTTAAGTATGACTGAGATCTCGGTACAGATACAGTTCCTTCTCTTCTTCCTCTTCATTTAATGTATTACGAGCATTTCTCCACCACTTAATATTTAAAAAAAGTTAAATTGGCTAATAGCATTCTGTGTTATGGACATAACATTGTTACTTAATAAATTTCAAATTCGGGGGTATTTGATTTTTTTCTATTTTATATTAAATTCTTTGTTTATAATTTTGGATTACTTTTACTTAGACAAAGATTATGAGCATTAAAAAAAAATCTCTGGTGCAGGTATATATTGCCTTATTTTGCCCCAGAGAGGTTACACCACTTCTCAGTTTTACCAGCATCTATCCATTCCATCTTCATCTTTAGTTTGACCGTCTTGAAAACATATGTAAGAAGCTCCTTCATCATCTTCTTGGAAGTGTTTGCAACGCGTATAACATTAAAAGGGCCCAATTCCTTTCTATGTGGAGAGCCTTTCTAAATCAGGAAAAAGAGAAAAACTTACTGGAAAAATATGTAAAGCATGTAAGACAAGAAAACAGCATTCTACAGAAAATTTTTTTTTAACTTTTTAAATGTGAAAAGATGCACAGTATCCTTCAAAGTTAAAAAATTATTTAAAAAATAGAATGATAGGATACTATTTTTCCTTCAGTGGGCTAGAAAATACGAACAATTTTAAGTCCTAATAAGTTTGGCGGAGTAAGCATTCTCATACACTGTGGACATTAGGGTGGGTGGGAGAACAACAGGTACAGCCTTTGGAAGGGCAGAGTTAATATCACAGTTGAAATTTGCCTGTTGTTTGGTTTGGCAATATCATGACTAGGAAAACACTTATTTCCCCAAGTGTACAAAGATATATGAAAAGATGTTCACTATTGCACTGTTTGTGGTAAAGTAGGAATGATACATCTTTGCAGTGATACCGTTTTATAGCTGTTAGAATGAAAACTGATCAAATGTGTTGATGTGGAATGATCTCTGATATATTGGTAAATAGAAAATGAATATACAGAACACATGTAGTATGCTTTGTGGAAAAGAAATAAAAGTGCATAGCCCTGGCTTGTGTGACTCAGTGGATTGAGCACAGGCCTTCGAACCAAAGGGTTGCAGGTTCCATTCCTAGTCAGGGCATGTGCCTGAGTTGCAAGCCAAGTCGGGCCCCCAGTAGGGGGCGTGTGAGAGGCAACCACACATTGATGTTTCTCTCCCTCTCTTTTTCCCTCCCTTCCCCCTCTCTAAAAATAAATAAATAAAGTATTTTTTTAAAAAGTGCATAGATGGTGGATATGTATACTAAATATACATACAAATATATGCCTAAAAAGATAGCCAAGAAACTAATAATGGTGATTGCCTCTAGGGAAGGGGAATCTGAGAATCTGTGGTGAGAAGAAGAATTTTCCCTGTGTTGTTTATCATTTGCATGGATTTGCATTTTAAATACTAGATGGACCTCTTGTTTGTATTATCACATGGAGCACATTTCCATAGAACAGAGGTGGACTTCATCCAAGTTTCTTTTCAAAATACAATGTTGAAGAACTGGTGATCTGTTTTAAGGAAGTTTTGAAATCGGAGGGACCTTGGCATAGTCCTCATAAGCAAACTTTAATACTTACCAATCTCCACTTTTTGTGGGCTTTTTAGACTGTCTAACAGTCTAAATGTATAGATTGCATGGAAAAGTGTTTAATTCAGTGACCATCAATCCTGCCTGCTCATGAAAATCACCTTGGGTGTAAAACAAACCACTCAGATGGCCTATTCCTACTTCAGAGCTGGTTCAGAATTTCTGAGGGAGGGACCCTGGCACCTGTACTTTTAAAGTTTCTCAGGTATTTCTGCTCAGCTGAAGTTGAAATTACTGTATTAAATTGTGTGTGTGTGTGTGTGTGTGTGTGTGTAACTTTAAACAAATAAAAACTATTGTAGTGAAAATTAATTGAAAATAAGATTATAACCATTTAAGATTTTCAGTAATTTTCTTTCATGTGGCTGTTGAAATGATTAAATGAAATGGTGATAGTAAAGAGGTGGTCTGTCTTGAAGGCAAATAACCACTCAGATTACTCTCTTTCTGCTTAGAAATTAGTTAGAGCTGTGTGTTTTCTCCTGGCCTGAGCACTCTGTGTATGTGAGAGAGACAGTATTTTATCAGTGTCTTAAACATTTTTATACTTAAATTATTGATTTACTGGTGTGTCTCTCCTCCTGGACTTTAAACTCTGTGGTAGGCACTGTCTTTTTTTTTTTTTTAAGTTTTCTTCCTGCCCTCTTTATTATTAGTAGTATTATTTTATGATAACACAGCATGAGATCTATCCTTTCAGCAAATTTTTAAGTATTTAAACATTCTAGTACAGTATTGTCAACTATAGGCACTGCACATGAAGTCGTAGACCTCTAGGAGTTCTTTCATATAGCTGATCAGTGTGCATTCCACTTGGCCTATGGGGACTGTGCCAAGGTCCCTCTAGTCTCAAGAGTTCATTAAAACAGATCACCAGTTCTTTAAAAATTTATATTTGACTAATAACTCTGTTTCTCCCTCCCCTTTTGGCAACCACCATTCTACTTCCTGCATTACAAGTTTGACTGTTTTAGATTTCTCATCGAAGTGGTATGTAGTATTGTGCTCCTGTGTGTGGCTTATTTCACTTCGTACGATGACCTTCAGGTTCATCCACGATGTTGCAAATGGCTGGATTTCCTTCTTTTCAAAGGCTGAATGATATTCCATTATACGTCCATTCTACATTTTCTGTACCCATTTATCTGTCAAAGAAAATTTATCTATATCTTGGTTATTGTGAACAATATGGCAGTGAACATGGCAGTACAGATCTCTTTGAGATCCTGATTTCAATTTCTTTGGATATGTATCCCCGGAAGTGGAATTTTTAAGGAGTGTGTGTACATTTTAACATTATTTGTTTTTCCCTTTTCTTACAGTATTTTTAAGTACAGAGCTTCAAGCTTTACAGATATTACAGAACAAGAAGTGTAAAAATTCTCAAGTAGATAAAAATAGTGAAATTTATCAGGAAGTTCAAGCTATCTGTGATGTCCTTGGTGTTCCCAAGTCAACAACTTCTGACATTCCACTTACGTTAAACCAAGTGGAGTCAAAGGTACTGTATTTGTCTTGTTTTTCTTTCTCCAAAACTCAACTAAGTGCTTACATGTCAATGCAAATGTTATATTAAAAATGAAAATATTTCCTTTAAGTATATAAGATACACATTTCATTTCAAGAGAAGTTTATCTTCATGAGAACTAAACTTTGGATCTGGAGTTAATATGCATGTGACCTACTGTCCCTATAGATAATACTCAGGCTTTGTGAGAGTTACAAGATAGAAATCAATTTGCAAACGTAAGGATCGTTTCCCTAAAAAAGGTTGAAATACAGTTTCATGAAACAAGTAGAGTTAACGTATAAAGTTAAAGGCAAGTAAATTTTTTAAGGATGCTGTTGGTAGAATTGCGATGTGGTTGTCTTTGACAGTGAGCCAGCACAGTTCCTGGTGGGTGAGTGTTTAGCAAGTGCTTGCTGTAGAGTGAGCGAGTGAGGGTCCTGGCGGAGTGAAAACAACCACACGCTTTGTGCCTTGAGCTTTTTGAATTTTTTTCAACTATTAAACTACCCTTTATCCTAGTCGGGCCGTATGTTAGAGAGACTGCCACTCTCACAGACCAAATTCTGGCCTAATTTCTAGGTTTCGTAGGAGCCCTGTAAGGGGATAATACAGTACAGGGTTCATTTTAAAGGAAAAATTCTCACCTTCAAGAATAGGTACTTAAACTCCATTTTTAGGCACATTACCTTAAATTCTTGAATAAAATACATTTTTTGCATTGATAATTTATGAACTGAAAAATAAGAGGTTTGTTAATGTGAGAATTTTAGTATCATTAATATGAAAACACAATATTAAAAACTTTTTTTGTGGGGCAAGGGGAATAGAACTTACAAACCAAAGAAAGTTGGTAAATCCCCCCTCAAAACATTGCTCTGGAGTTAAGGTACTCTTCAGACCTTTCTTCTCTTTCTCTCCGGATTAAGAATGATCTGGGGTTGGCTAAAATGTCTGGGACTGTTTCAAAATGAGACAGGTTTCTGGGCTCTTTCTAATAGTACATTTACATATTTATTCCAAAAAGACATTTTCCTTTTATGAGTTCCAGTTAGTATTAATAATATCTCCAAACCTTTCTTTGCTTGACTTAAAGCAGCTGGAATGGCCGTGTTCAGATGCCGGCAGCCCGACTGTAAGGGAGTTAGTTGTTACTGTGGTCACCGTGGCTGAGTGTGTACCTGAAACAACCTCCCTCTGCATTCGGTTCCCATCCAAGCAAATACTTCCATATATTTTTTCTTTTATGTGTGAAGTGTGCAGAAGAGACTGCCATTGTTGGGAGGAAAATTATTAATTTCTAACTTAAAGCTGTTTAAATGTGATTCTAAAGTAATGATAGTAATATTTATAGCAAATATATAGCATCTAAATGTTTATATGCAACAGTTCATTGAATTCTGAGGTCACCTATAATGAGGTAGGTATTGTTATTATCTGCAACAACTGCATGAGGCAGCTGAGGTACTAAGAGATTTTATAAATTGGACAAGCACGTTTCTAACCAGTAAGGGTAGACCTGAGGTTGGAACCCAAGCAGTCGTCTTCCACTCCCCACTCCCTGGCTCCATCACAAGTAATTCTCAGACTGTTGAAACTGTTATCTAATGTTGAAATCCTGGGAGTGTGATTACATGTAAGAAACTACAAATATGCATTTAGAATCCCTCTTGAGTGAGGAGTTACAAGTAAAACTTTTAGAAATGTATGAAGTGATCAAATTGGAGCTATTTACAATAGTTGTGGAATCTACAAAAATGGTATATTTTAAGGAGATAAGTTAATTCTTTACAGTATGCAAGAATTGTGTCAGCAATTGAATTGTTGTGAACAGGTAGATTTGCTGTGAGGCTAGTAAAGCTTTTAAGCCTCGGGACCCTCTTTTACACTTCTTTTGAAGCTAATTTTTTAAAAACAACCTCTCAAGATACAATCTACGTGCCATAGAATTCACTCATTTTGCCCTGACCTGCATTATTTAGTGGTTTGGGCATCATGCTGCAAAGTGAAAGGTCATGGGTTCGATTCCTGGTCAGGGCACATGCCTGGGTTCTGGGCCAGGTATCCAGCTGGGGTGCTTGTAAGAGACAACTGATTGTTTCTGTCACACATCAGTGTTTCTCACCTCTCTTCCCCTCTCTCTGAAAATAAATAAATAAAATCTTTTAAAAAATTAACCCATTTTAAGTGTACAATTCAGTGAATTTTAGTGTAGTTTTATAATATGACCATCATCGAAATCGAATTTTAGAATATTTCTGTTACCCTCAAAAGAAACTGTGTGCCCATTTATAGAGACTCCCCTTCACCACCACCAGTCTCCAAGCTAATTTTATGTTCATAATTTTGAATTCTTTTTCTTAAAGAGTGCCTCCCAGCATTAAATAAGCTTCATACTCCTAACCCGTGAACTGCTCCTGATTGGCTTACCTACTTATCTGTAACTAAGAAACTGTAAATATTTCATTTTGTTTTGGAGTATTTTCTTTAGATAATAAAGGATTCTCCAGATGGGAGGGCAGGTCCAACTTAGGCCGTCATTTCTCCATCGTTTTCTTCAGGATAAGTGACTGTTACTGGAGTGACCCCTGATAGCGCTGAAGCAGAAGTGAATGCGTAATACCTTACTCACGGAAATAAAAGTGTGTCAAGTAATTTAAATCAGCTGCTTTGCAAAAATAGTGAAATGTGTGTGTGGTGATTATAACTGAGAGGGCTTGCCCTCCGGTGTTGTCTTGCTGAACAAAGAAGCCAGAATCCTTACCACTGGGATGTGTGTATAGTACTTAATTGAGAAAAATCAATATGCTCATCAGAGCTGTTAGTACGCTTTTTGAGAATTTACCAGGATGTAAGAGAGTGCCATCTTAAGAAGAAATTCCAAAATTATTTTACAGAAACATACAGTCTTCATAGCAAAACCTTTTAGTAGCTACTTTAGTTGTCTATGTACATTATTTCTTATTCTGGAAAAGAAGATTTGCTATAGCTTGAATTAATATAATTAATGCTCTTTGAAAAAAGATATTCTGCCTTGTAGTGATATTCTTTCCCAGTATATAAAGGTATATTTTAATTATTTCACTTTAACATTTTATTTATTTTCTAGCATTTCAAATACCATTTTAAACAAGAATAAGATTGTTTTAAATTAAGGATTTACATTTTCACAATCTTTTATATTTACTTTTAGGTGAAAGCTATTCTCTCAAAAGTCCAGAAAAATCATGTGGGAAAACCACTGCTGAAGATTGATTTAACTCCAGAACAGGTGGTAAGTGTCCACCACCTTCCCCCCACTGCTTTTTATTAGTTTTATATAATTCACTTAATGAATATGACTTCATTTTATAAATTGACATCTAGATTTTACAGTATGTAGCATGCATTTATTATTTTGGAGAATTAAAATGAATTTATATTCTAGAATAATAGGTCCAAACACATTTCTTTAGTCACATTATTAATATAAAAAATTTCTGGCTAAGAGTTTTTATAGTGCCCAATGTATTAGCGTAGTTGTGATTTAAAAAGGATAGTAGCTCAAAGCCAGCAAGGTGGGATGTTATTGGTACTTTTTTTCCTTATTGGTCCCTACTACTTAGCATGTAGATGTTTTACTGAAATTAACACATTTGATTGAAGATCAAGTAAATTTACCAGTTGTGAAGTTTATTTGTTTAATATCTTCTGAATATCATAAATGTTCTATCAATTCTCTGTTAAATAATTTACTGTAAAGTCTCATGGGATTGGAAAATGGTCATCAAGTACAGTATCTTTTCAATCAGGGAATATTGACCACCGTTTTCAGATTTCTGTGCATAATGAAAGAGTCTAAAGTTTATGATATTTGTTTCCAAATTCTTTAGGAACAACTGGAAAGAATCAATGATGCCCTTTCCTGTGAATACGAGTGCCGCCGGCGGATGTTGATGAAACGATTGGACGTGACAGTGCAGTCTTTTGGGTGGTCCGACAGAGCAAAGGCAAGGCTGTTTTCCCGTGTGTGTCCTGTAGGTGGCACTCTGGGACAGCGCTTCAGGCGCTAGTCTGTTACGTAACTGTGCCACATTTGCACTTGATCACTCTATCTGAAGCACATGCCCAGGCCAACCACTGGTCTTATGTAATGGTCCTGGCCCTGTGTAAATCCCTCTATTTGCAGATATCTCAATTTCTACCCAAATCATTCACGTTTATTTTAAACTCATAGCTGTTGTGATTTATGCAAGGATTGCATGAAAGAAGGTATATGAGACAGTGAGATAAATACACTGAGCAACTGGTCAAGAAGTCAGGATATAGGAATAGATACAGGTAGTACTGATGCATGAACAAGTCTTCTTAAAAGTGGCTTAAGGCTGTGGAGTGTGGTCCAGTTGAAGAGGGGGTTGGAGGGTGGGGGCATCCACAAATAGAATCTCTTCAGGTAGCTTTCTAGAGAGCTAGCTCCTGTCACTCCCATTTTATGCCTTTAACCTGTACTCAGGCTTTGTCTAGGATTCCTTGCCCTACCTTGCAACATAGTCTGGAAATTCTCCAGACAGTAAGCTGGGACAGCTGTAGGAAATAATTTGTTTCCCCTGTTTCAAGGAGCACTGTCCTGTGCTCTGTGATGTCCAGTGTTTTAAAAAATCACTGGTTTGCGTGGGTTGTCCTGTTTTAAAGTTTCAGATGGCAGGATAAAACTGGTGCATCTTGCTCTCTGGTATATATGCTCTGTATTAACTGGGCAGTTCTTCTGCCCCGTGTTGTATCAGCTGGGGTCATTTATGCAGCTTCACTCCGCTGATGCCTGGGCTAGGCTGGAGCATCCGAGCTGCTTGTCTCACATGTGTGGACTCTGCTGTCTGCTGGGGTGCTTCAGTTGTCTTCTCGGCTCTGGTGTGGTCTCTTCATGTGGTATTTTGTATTGGTTTCCTATGGCTGCAGAAACAAATCACCACTGGCTTAGTGGCTTTTATAATATACATTTATTCACTTACACTTCTGGAGATCAGATGTCCTAAAATGAAGATATTGGCAGAGTTGCATTCCTTCCAGACGCTTCAGAGGAGATTCTGTTTCCTTGCTATTTCCTAGCTCCCAGATGACACCTGTGTACCTTGGCTCTTGACTTCATCCTCCATCTTCAAAACCAGTAGTGTAGGATCTTCTGACCTTTCTTTCTCTCTGCTTTCATTGTCACTTCACCTGCTTCTTTCTCGGGCACTCATACTTTCTCTCTCTCTTTTTTTTTTATTCTCACCCAGGGACATGCTTACTGATTTTAGAGAGAGGGAAAGGAGGGAGGGGGGGAGAGAGAGAGAGAAACATTGATGTGAGAGAGAAACATCAATTGGTTAACTGTTGAATACATCCCCACTGAGGATCAAACCCGTCCAGGGCCTGTTTCTCTTATAAGGATCTTTGTGATTACTTTGGCCCACCCAGAAAATCCAGGAATCCAGGATAATCTTTCCATCTGAAGATCCTTAACTTAATCACGCATTCACAGGTTCCAGGGATTAGAATGTGGACATCTTTGGGGGTCATTATTCAGTTTACCCGATGTCCCATCTTCCTTCTAATTGGATTTTATTTTTTTTTTCCATTGTATTTCACTATTGTATGCTGCTGCTGCTTTTTTCATTTTCTTTTTAAAAAATATATATATTTTAAAAATCAGGTTGCTTAACATTTGAGCCCTCTGGTTTCTGCATGCCTCCCCTCTCCAAAGCTTCTGTTCTGCTATTGCAGCCCGGCTGCTGGCCCGGCTCTCCTCGGCTGCACCGCTGTTTCTGGACCCAGTGGCCTCCTCTTTCACTGCTGTTCTCTCGTTCTGGAGGTTCACAAAGACTTCCTGACAGAGGGCGCGTCAGAGTGATTGTTCTGGACCCTTGAATTCTGACTATGTGTATCTGCTGTCGTATTTGATTGATAGTTTGGGTAAATGTGTAATTCTAGGCTGAAAACATTTTTTCTCTAAGACTGTTGAAGGCGTTGTGCTTTTAGCATTTCATGCTGCTTTTGAGAAACCTGATACCATTTTCTGTGGTTTTAGATGACCTTTATTTTTTTCTCTGGAAGCTTTAGGATTCTCTTCTCTATTTTTAGAGTTCTGAAAGTTCATATCAGATGTCGATTTGGGCCTTTTATTCTCTGTGCCAAACTCTAGGTGGACCTTTAAATCTGTAGACCAGCTTTTACGTTTCTCTTCATCAATTTCTTGCCTTTTGTTTTCTGTGTTTTCTCTTTTGGAAACTCGTTAGTCAGATATTGGGTGTCATTTTATTGGAAATATCCAATAAATAATCCCACTTTGATTCATTTTATTGGAAATATCCTTGGTATTGAATTTTTGTTTCTGCCATCATTTTTTTTTTTTAAAGATTTTATTTATTTATTTTTAGAGAGGGAAGGGAGAGGGAGAGAGGGAGAGAGAAACATCAATGTGCGGTTGCTGGGGGCTGTGGCCTGCAACCTAGGCATGTGCCCTGACTGGGAATCGAACCTGCGATACCTGGTTCGCAGCCCGCGCTCAATCCACTGAGCTATGCCAGCCAGGGCTGTTTCTGCCATCATTTTTTAATTTCCAGAAATTCTTTTTGATTCCTGAGTTTTTTTCATATATTTTTAAATTTATGGATATACTATCTCTTTAAAATTTTTATTTTATTTTTTGTTTTTTAGAGAGGAAAACAGAGAGAGAGAGACAGACATCAGTTTGTTGTTCAACTTATTTATGTATTCATTTGGTTGCTTCATGTATGTGCCCTGACCAGAGATTGAACCCGTAACCCCGGTGTATGAGGAGGATGCTCTAACCAACTGAGCTACCCAGCCAGGGGGTTGGATATGCTGACTTTTTACATGAGGATAAAAAATATCAAACCCCTCTCCCAACAAAAAAAGCCACCTTTGGCCTTCAGTTAGTTTGTTTACTACATGTAATTTTTTATTTGCTTTTCTCTCTTGTGGTGGCTTCCTTTAAATGCGTGATGGTTACTGGTTGTTCATTTTAAAGAGCAAGACAGTGAAAAACCAATGGCGGACTCGGGTCATTGATTGGATTGGAATTGTTGACACGAGGCTTGGGAGTTGGCTGTTGTGCTGTGTGAATTCCTAATGCTGACTTGTAGAAATCTTTTCTCAGTAGCTGCTTGTTTTTTCAGGAAGGGAAACCTCATTTTTTCTGCATACTTTTTTCCCTTTGACCAGGGGAGAATGAGTGGAGGGTGGCACCAGAGGGTGGAGGAATAGACTGTTCTGTGGGTAAACTGAGTTAACCCCTCTTTTTGGCTCCAGATTTCATTTTCTGAGATGTTGGTTCTCTTCTTATCTGTATCCCTCTTTTCCATTCTCTTTGTAGTATATGTATACTGTTTTATAATTTAGTGTGGTCAGTCTGATCACTTACCCAGAAATACTCCCTCGTGTATTGTAATAGAGTCTCCCTCCAAACCCCTGGCAGACAGATACAGAACATTGAAGAGTTAGTAGAACAGAGTTGCTGGAGAAATGAAAACTATTATTATTTCAGGAACATTTTTTTAGCATAGTAATAGAATGGCTAAAAGTCGAAGTTGAAGACTGTCATTTACAATTTTCTTTTAATAAACGTTTATTCCAGCATCTCACGTGTCAAGCAGTTTGATGTGCCCAGTTCTGGATGAGCTTTTCCGTACCCTGTGTGATTAGGTGGGGAATATTCTTAAAAGATTTCTGTGTTTGTAAGACCTGATCTGATTGTCAGGTGGCTAAATTCTGTTCCTCTTCCGCATGTACACCAGGAGAAACCCCAGAGATGTGTGTGTCCCTGTCATTGAAGTGACTGCTGTGTACCTGAAGTCCCGTTGCTCTAACAGCTGGGAGATATGAAAAAGTAGATGACTGATTGCTGACCCAGAGAAATGCAATCGAGTTTAGATGTGTGGGAGGCACTCATTACACTGACCTCTGGGAACTTAACAGGCCGTATACATGTCGGGTCTTCAGTGCAGCCTGGTGGAATTTCAGTGAGAAGAAGGAGTCCAGGCATGTACAGGCTCAGCGGCGACAGGCAGCGCCTTCATTAAAAGTGTCTTAGTACAGGAACTTGGGGGTGTTTTCATCGTTGGCCTTACGTTTACAGAGAAATCCCAAACACAAGAGTTTTGCCACACTCTTTTCTTTGAACATTCCTAGTGGCGTGTGTTTATGGGAATGTTGATTCTCTGCTGGCCGAGACTTGGGGACTGAGAAGATACGCCTGCAGGAGATTTCTTGGTAGTTTATCTTACCATCTTGGTTTTTTTTCCATCATGTTTTAGGACAGGAGGTTTTTTTCTCCTTTTCTCTTTAGTGTGAAAAAATTTTTTAACTGTTTTTCTTTAGGCTATTTATAGGTCAATTTAGGCCTTTCATCTGATCCTTTTCAATTGATTTTATCAGTGTACGCATTTATGCCTTGAGTTTTCCTGTTAATTATCATGTAAATTTAATATTTCTTTATCATTATCCCCTATACAATATTATTGAATGACTCATCAAATACTGTTCTACAGCATTTTAAAACTTTACAGAAAATTTTGTCACATAGAATGATATATTGATTAATATTAAGGTTTTCTTTAATTTTGTCTCTTCATTGACCTTGAAATAATCCTCAGCAGCTAAATTTTTGTTCATGTCCATGATATATTCCTAAAATTTCTTTTCTTTTTTAAACTGAGATATAACTGACATACATTATATTAGTTTTAGGTATAGAACTCAATTATTTGAAGTTTGTATATATTACAAAATGATCACAATAAATTACAGAATTATTTTGTGATGAGAACCTTCAAGGTTTGTCCTCGTAGCAATTTTCAAACATGCAATAGAGCCTTCACTGTGGGTGCCCAGCTGTACATCAGAGTACATCCCCGTGACTTACTGTTTTATAACTGGGAGTTTGTGCCTTTGACTGTGTTCACCCCGTTAGCAGCCCCACCTGTCAACCCCAGTCTGTTCTGTCTGTGAGCTTGGTGGTTTTTTGTTTTTTGTGAGGGAGGGGATTATTTTGGTTTTTTTTAGATTCCACATAAAAGTGAGAGCATACAGTATTTGTCTTTCTCTGTCTTATTTTACTTAGTACAGTGCCCTAAAGGTCTGTCCATATTGTTGTAGATGGCAGGATTTTATTCTTTTTTATGGCTGAGTAATTGTGTGTGTGCATAGCAATTTCTCTGTCCATCGGTGGACACGTAGCTTGTCCCCACGTCTTGGCTAGAGTAGATAATGCCGCACTGAACATGCATGTGTGTCCTTTTGAGTCAGTGTTTTTATTTTCTTCAGGAAAGTACCTAGAAGTGGAATTGCTGGTTCACATCATAGTTGTGTTTTTAACTTTTTGAGCAATCTCCGTACTGTTTTCTCTAGTGGCTGCACCAATTCACATTGACCTCCAACAGTGCACAGGTTTCTCCACAATCTTGCCAGCGCTTGTTATTTCTTGACTTTTTAGTGAGAGTCATTCTAACAGGTATAAGGTGATATCTCGTGGTTTTTATTTACATTTCCCTGATAGTTAGTGATGTTGAGCATCTTTTCATGTACCCGAGCATCTTTTCATGTACCCATTGGCCATTTGGTCAGATTATTTTTTGCTCTTGAGTTGTATGAGATTTATATATTTTCGATGTTAATTTAACCACTTAGTAGATGTATGATTTGCAAATATTTCCTTCCATTCAGTAGGTTGCTTCTTCTTTTTGTTGTTGATTTCCTTTGCTCTGCAGAAACTTTTTAGTTTTATGTCATCCCACATGTTTCTTTTTGCTTGTGTTGCCTTTGCTTTGGTATTAAATCCAAACAAATCATCACCAAGACCGATACCAAAGAGTTTACAGCCTGTGTTTTCTTCTAGTAGTTTTAAAGTTTTCAGGTCTTCAAGTATTTAATCTATTTTGAGGTGATTTTCATGTATGGTGTAAGATTGCGGTCCAGTTTCATTCTTTTGCGTGTGGCTGTTTAATTTTCACAATATCATTTATTGAAGAAGATGCTCCTTCCCCATTGTATATTCTTGGCTTATTTGTCATAAATTAATCGACCATACATGTGTGGGTTTATTTCTGGGGTTTCTGTTCTGTTCCATTCATCTATGTGTCTATTATTGTGTCAATATCAAACTATTTTGATTGCTGTAGCTTTGTAATTTAGTTTGAAATCAGATATTATGATACCTCCAGCTTTGTTCTTTCTGAAGATTGCTTGGCTGTTCAGGGTCTTTGTGACCCAAGTAGAATTTCCTGATCAGAGAATGTGCATGTTTTTTTTTAAAGCTTCAGCCTTTATTAAATAAAAAGGAAGTAGAAGACAGATAAGGGAACAGGACAGGGACTCCTTTTTCCAACTACACGTATACAGACATAAAATACAGACACAACTAAGTAAATGACAGGGACAATTCAGGGGACAGACTGAAAGGCCGGACAGAGGCAGCACCCTCCAAGAATGGACCTGGATCCAAGGGTGGGCTGGTACCTGGACCAGGGACAGACATTCTAAGGGGTTATGTTTGAGGAACTTGGGGGTGAGGTCCTGGGCTCCTGTTAACACAGAAGTGGGGAACTTCAGGTCTACCTTGTCGATGCACCAATAAATTTCATTGTCTGAAGCACTCTTGGAGGGGGGATTTCTTAGCAGCTCATAGCAGAGTGCTCTGATGTACCACAGATCCACCTTCTCATTGTACCTGCTCCCCTCAGTCATCTCTGGGGAAGGTAGTCCAAGATGCCATGCATTGTCTTCCTCCTCAGCAAAGGCGCATGTACAAACCATTCACAGTGAGCAGTCTTGAGCTTTTCCTGAAACCCCAAGAGCAGATTCTCTGGCTTTTATGTCTCTGAATCACCCTCTTGTAGCAGTACATCAGAGCATTTCCAGTCCCTCCATGAACTGTGGCTGTTCACTTACTCATCAAAAGTGCTGCTCTTCTGTAGCTCCTCGTAGAGCATCCTGCGGAGGGCATACTCCTGAATCAAGTAGATCCTCTGATGGTCATTGAAATGCAGAGACGCAGGATGTTGGGGTGCTGAAGAGGAAGCAAAGCTGGATTTTGATCTTCCTGCAAAGCTGGTTCTCCACAGCTTCCTGTGGAGAGAAATCTGAGACTTGCAGAGGACCTTGAGTGCCATGAGGAAATGAGCCAAGTACGCGTTTCCAAACTTGCCTTTGCCCAGAGGATGCCCAGTCTCAAAGTCATCAGTTGTGAAGGCCTGTGTTAAGCTGGATGTCCCATTGTTCCTCTGACTCAGGCAGCCTTGGGCTGGGCATTGGAGTGGCTCTTGAGGACAAGAGAAGATGGGGTGGTAGGCTTCTCTTGGGGGACTCTAGGGAAGGATGTTTGGGCCAGATTAAGCTGGTTGCCGGTGGTAGGGCCAAGTCTAGGCAGTTTTCTTCTGGGTTATCCTTAGTGGGAAGGGGGAGGAGACCTGAGGCCTGTGGCATAGCCAGTGTCCTGACTGCTGGCTAAAGACTCAGAATATGCATGATTTTAATGCTTTTGATGCATACTCCATAGTTATTCTTCCAAAAGGTTATATACCTTTATCAGTATGGCTAATCTAGTGTCTTTTTTTTTCTTCTTTATTTTCATTGTTGACACTATTGCAGAGGTCCCCATTCTCCGCCCTGCCCCCACCTCTGCTTTTGCCTCCCCACCCTCTGGCCATCGTGGTTTCTTTTTTTTAAATTATTTTTCTAGTATTGAGATAAGACTGTGAATATAACTTATAACTTTATAGTTTACTTTTTCACCAAGTATGTCCTGATCATTGTTTCATATCTCAAAAGCTCTATTTCAGAATTAATTTTAAATTCATTTCTTATTTTTGGAGATATGATTCAGTACCTTAAAATGTACAGTCCCGTGGTTTTTAGTATAGTCACTGTATTCTGTAACCATTACCACTACCTAATTCCATCACCCCCAAAAGAAACATGTGCCCATTAGCAGTCATTCCCAATACCCTGACCAGTCCCTTGCAGCCACTACTGTGATCTTCTTCCTGGCTCTTTGGACTTGTCCATTCCGGACATTTCGTACAAAAGGAATCATACACTGTGGATTTGTGTGTCTGGCTTCTTAGTATAATGCTTTCAAGCCTTTATCATATGGCGATGCCATATTTACTAACTCTTGTATGTTTTTTCTGTATAACTAATGTCAGGAATGTTAATATACATAACCTATAAAATTTAAAGTATATTTTTATGATGTATTCCTAAATGGAAATTTACTGTGTCAAAGATTATTAACACTTAATGCTCGTGATTCACATGGCCAAATCGTTTTGTAGAAAGTTGGTATGAATTTAAACTCCTATCAGTAAGGTAAATGAAATTTCATTTTCAGTTTAGTCCCTTTAATATGTAGAATATTAAAGTTAGCAATTTTATTGTTAACTTGATTGTTAAAGAAGACTAAATTCTTTTAATTTGTGTGTTTTTATTGTTGGTAAAGTTTAACTTGTTTTCATAAGCTTATTAGTAATTTCAGTTTCCTCTTTTTTTGACATTTTTATTTGTGTCTTGTCTTTTACCCCTTTGGGTCTTCCTATTTTCCTTATGATTGAGCTTTTTATATATTAAGGAAGTTAGCTAGTTGCTTTATCTGCTGAAAATATTTCCCCATTGTCTTTTGATTTTGTTTTTATGTTTTTTGAAGTTAGAAATTTCAATCTTTATGTTTTTTTTCAATTTAAAATAAAACATCAAACAACGTATTTGGAATTTCAGTGAGGTATATTTTATTATAACTAGTGCTACAAATAGCCAGTAGTTTATTCCAGAACCATTTAAAAAATAATCGATCTCTTTTTTCACTGATCTTAGATTTCCTCTATCATTTGTTGCATTCATACATGTATGAGGCTCTGAATATCAGTTGCCTATTTTGTTTCATCAGCCTCTTTTTTTCTCCCTAAGTTCCATGTGATTGGACTGAGGTAGAATAGTGTACTGTTACCTGTACACCTGTGATTGTGGATCAAGTGTGGGTTTGTACACTTTATTAGTAAGTGGGCTAACTTGGAATTCTCTTTGTATTTGGGGGAAATTGTTTAAGCTTTCTAAGCCTCATTTCTTTTCCTTATGCAAAAGTGGGTATTAAATATAACCACTCTGAAAAGATGTTTTAAGAATTAAAGAAATAACTATTAAGTGAACATATCCTGGCACATTTAGCATTTTATGGGTGTTAGCTATTAAGATGATGATAATTTCATATTGCATGCTAGTATTTGGTAGACATCTTCTTTTTCAAAATTCTTTTAGTTATTCTTAAGTATTTAATTTCTGGATTAATTTTAGTTTCCCTTTTCCCCCCAATCCTTCCAAAAACCATTCAAATAGGGTTACAGTAAATCTATTAGTTAATTTGGAGGTAAACATACAATATTCAGTGTCACTATCCAGAAAGTTGGTATTTATCTCCATTTGTTCAGGTTTTCTTTTGTTTTTAAAGGTTTACTCTTTTTTTTTTTTTCCTGAAAGGTTCTGTATGTGTTTTTGGTATTTTTAGGCATTTTCTTTTTTGTTACTATCAATGGAATACTTTGTGGGGGTTTTTTTGTTGTTGTTGTTTTTCAGGAAAATGCAAATTAATCTTTATTGTTTTTTTGTCCCATTTCCATTTAGTCCCCTCATACATCCCCTACCCCAGCAGTCACCACACTCTTGTCCATGAGTCCTTTTTCTTTCTTTCCCTTCACTCCCTAACCTCCCCATCTATGAATCTATCTCTGTTTTGCTTATTAGTTCAGTTTGTTCGTTATTTGCACATATGAGTGAAATCATATGGTATTTGTCTTTCTCTGACTGGCTTATTTCACTTAGCATAATGTTCTCCAGGTCCATCTATATTATCACAAAGGGTAAACTTTTCTTTTTTACGGCCGAACAGAATTCCATTATGTAAATGTCCCATAGTTGTTTTATCCACTCACCTACTGAAGGACAGACACTTGGGCTGCTTCCATATCTTGGTGATTGTAAATAATGCTGCAGTGAACATAGGGGTGCTTATGTTTTTTTGAATTAGGGTTTTGGGTTCCTTTGGATATATGCTCAGAAGTGGTACCGTCAAAAGGCATACCCATTTTTAATTTTTTGAGGTATCTCCATACTACTGCTTTCTACAACTGTTGTACCAATCTGCATTCCCACCAACAGTGCAAAAGCGTTCCTCTTTCTCCACATCTTCACCAATACTTGATTGTTGATTTGACAG
>PVIA01013260.1:0-33229 GCA_004024845.1 Tonatia bakeri | reverse complement strand
GGTGCTGAGAGGGCCTAGAGCCGTCTGCTCTCCAGAGTATTTTATGCTTTTACTCTGAAATCCCTAGTTACTTATGTATTTTTTACAATTTGAATTGGCTCCGACACTGGCTAGGCTTTGTGACCCTGGGGGAGTTATTTCACCTTTCTGAGCTCCGGCTTAGTCATGTATAACGTAGGCAGACTCGCAGCTGCCTCTGTGCAGAGTTAAAGAGATGCAATGAGGTAAGGCAGTAAACCACCTAGTGCCACAGACCCTGTGAGCTCAGACCCTTTGCAAGCCGGTATTCAAGAACGCTCTGAAAGTACATGTCCCAAAGTGGCAGACTGGCATGGCAAGAATGAGGACCTACAATGCGGCTCTGTGGGCTCCATAACGCCCCTAACTCAGCAACAGCCCGTCCCCTACTTCACGCTAGTCCGTGGTGACCTCTTCTTCCGAAAACATTTGTTTCTCCTGCCGCTCATTACCACATACATTATTTATCACAAAGATTTTTCTTCCCGTCGCTCGTGAGTTCGGCACTGGCTGTGCATTCAGGACAGAAGCTGCTGCCAGCAAACGCATCCTTTCCGTCGCTCTTAAGGTTGGGCTTTCTTTCCCCCAGAGCTAATATTGGCCTGCGAACAGTGTTTGCTCAAATGGAGAGAAAACAGAAAAATTGTTAAAGTAATGACTTCACTATACATTGCTGTACCATTGTGTGAAAAACGAGAGTGATTTGAGCAAGAATTATTTCTGTGTCAGAAAATGAGGAGAAATGTATAGTAATTCTCCTTTCCCAGATCAATTTCATAGGCCATTCTCCTTGGGGTTCCTGCCCGCAGAGACTTCCGAACTAACATAATGAGAGGCCCTGTTCGTGTGGACCCTAAATGCTGATTGAGGAATCGACATAGGACGGGACATCTTTGGTGTAAAATATCTTTTCAGTCCAGCAGTCCACATAAAACCAGTCGAAGCCAAGTGGTGAAGTGTTCTGTCTCTTCTGGACGGAATATTGTCCCTTACTACTCACAGGCTGCATCCTTCCTGCCCTTCCCCTCCGAGCTTAAATGTCACCTTGGACAGAAGCCTTTCCTGACCGGTCCAAAAGAGTTCTCCGAGCACTGCTACCCAAGTGATGATGTATGTCTGTTTCTCCTTTTCATCTGTGTTTACTATGCCTCCAGTGATAGGCACCAGCTCCCCAAGGACAGGACCCCTGACTGTTTATTCACCGCTATAGGACGAGGGCCTAACCCAATAAAACTTTTTTTAAAAGATTTTATTTATTTATTTATTTATTTTTAGACAGAGGAGAAGGGAAGGAGAAAGAGAGGGAGAAACATCAATGTGTGGTTGCCTCTCGCACGCCCCCTACTGGGGACCTGGCCTGCAACCCAGGCATGTTCCCTGACTGGGAATCAAACCAGCAACCCTTTGGTTCACAGGCCTGTGCTCAACCCACTGAGCAACACCAGCCAGGGCAACTTTTTAAATAAATTAAACAACAAATAATAATAGGTAAAAAGTATATCTTCAAAGGCCTCAAACTTTGGGATAGATAAGGATCTCTTGGAATTTCTTAGACACAACAACAAGAACACAATTGATTAAAGAGAAGTTTGATGTGTTAGATTTTTATTAAAATTAAAAGCTTTCCTGCCTCCTAGGACACCATGAGGATAATGAAAAGACAACTCACACAATGGGATAAAATGTCTGTGAGTCACGTATCTGATGAAGAACCAGCATCCGGAATATATAAAGAACACCTACAATGAAAAGATGAACAACCCACTTTAAAAATGGGCAAAGGATCTGAACACACATTTCTCCAAAGAAGATACATGAGTGAGTGTAACAGGGTGCAGCCAAGAGGGGACCCCCAAATAGGAATTTGTAATAGGGTCCGGAAGAGCTTGGAGATAATTGGCTCCACCCAACAGTGCTGGCAGCTGTGGCCAATTGTGAGAGGAGCTGGAAATGGGGCGGCAGAGGAAGATTGGCGCTGGGATTTAAACGGAGGCACAGCAACCATTAGGGGTCTCTCTTTTTGGGACCACACGTCTGTTTAGGACTACACAACTTTGGTGTCTTGGTTGGGACCATGAGGCTTGGGTGAGAGTCTGGACCACGAGGCTTTGGAAGTGCTCCCTTCTGCCATGTGGAGGGTGCTGGGAGGACTGTGTGCATTTGTGGGGAACTTTAGTTTGTGTTATTTCAAATGAATAATAAATTCCTTTCCTTTTCACTGATCTCTGGTATTAAGAGACAAGTTTCCTCAGGCGGCGGGCAAAACAAATCCAGTAGGTGGGGAGGAACCCCTGGAGAAAAAGGGGGGGTCTTTTATATCATTCAGCCCCCCGCCCCCGTTCTGTAACATGAGCACAGGACAGCCTGTAGGACAGCACAGTCAAGAGCGTCACGACAAGTACGGTGGAAGGTGTGGAGAATTTAGAACCCTCGTTGGGCTTTAAATTATGTCTCCATAAAAGCTGTTTTATAATTAAGAGAATCTCTTGGGAAGTTTGCTAGAATGCTGAGGTTCAGGGCCCATTCCCAGGGATCCTGAGGGCAGAAATTGTGTTTAGCCACTGTCGGCTGTTCAGCCTCCATTCCCTCTCCTGCAGGGAGCGTGCCTTCAAACTTCCTTTTGGAAAAACGTTGCTTCCCTCTGAGGGTCAGCCATGGGGTTTGCATAGCACCGAGTCTCCGCAGTTCCAGGCATGGGCTCTGACGGCCAGCGTCTCCCATCCTCTGCAGCCACACGGCTGGTTCAGGGACAGAGACGGCTCAGAGTGGAGGCTCAAGGACATTTTGCTGAGAATACTGGGTAAAACTAAAATTTAGGAAATAGAGAACTTAGGTGCTGGCTAACCTGTGTGGTCCTGGATGATGCCTTCCCGGAAGTTGTGCCCCAGGCCGGGCATGTTACAGGAGCCAATACATATTTGTCTGTTGAGTGTAGGTGGGTTTATTTCTGTTATTTGGGACAGAAAGACTCTATCTGTTTCTCAATATGACATTTTGGAAATCTGAGGGTGCTTTGGGGTTGTCATAATGATTAGAGGACACTTCTGACACTTTGTGGGTGGGGACCCTGGGTACCAGGCATTGCACAGTGCATGGAACAGTCCGAGATAAAACACAATTCCACTCACACGTGACTTTTGAAAGACCCCAAACAGCCGAAGTTCTTTTGCGTGGTTCTGTCATACACCAGTGTGTCCAGGAACGGTGTTACCATGTAAACTGAGGGAAAAGTGCACTTGGCTTTGTCCGAACGTCACCAAGCATTGTTGATCATTTTGGAAAAAAATCTCATCACTGTGACCAGTGCCACTCCTGGTGTCGAATTTACCAAGTGAGGGGACTCCAGTCACATTCTCCCAGAAATGTAATCAACGAATCTGGAATTCCTGATCCACCCCCAGGAAGGCAACCTGTCACAGGCACCCTCTCCATCCGCCACGGAAAGAAGAGGGGGCCTGAACAATAAAGTCTCTCCCTGTCCTCCTCCCCCAAAGACGCCCTGGCCCCCAAACAATCCTTCCTTTCCTTTGTCAATAGCTCTCTCGACCACGCCTCTTGCTATGAAAATCTGTTGTGGACACACCCTCGGAGAACCTTCTGGGGGCTCCCTGGTTCACAAGTCACTGAACAAAGCCATTTACTTAGACCTTCATAGTTACTTCGTTGAATTTTGTTTTTTAACCATAATGATCAGGATTAAATGACATAATACTTTTCAAATGCCTAGAACTTAGCCAGCTGTAGTTAAAGTTATCTATTATCATCAATTTTTATTATTATTACTATTATTAGGATCTGCCTTAAACTGTAATATACTGAATAGGGATATAAGCAATTACGGTCATTTCACCATTATTACGACTCTTCTGAGAAAGTAGCATATCCCAAAGCAACGGAATTTGTGCCCGGGCGGTGATTTAAGAGTTTGTGTAAAAGGCAAACCCCAAATATGTCAGAGATCTAGAGGAAGATTAATTCCTTTACAACCTGGAAGCGGGAAAACTTCCCTGACTAGACACCATAGAAGTAATGATGATAGAAAAGATAAATTTGATTACACAATTAAACACAATTTCATGAAAATCACCCTAAGCAAAGTCCAAAAAAATTAATAGACTGAGGAAAAATATTTGCAACATGTTACAAAGAAATATGTGACAATCTGGATCCTGGAAGGAATCCAGTTCACACCCAGAGGGTCCCGATAAAGAGATTGTCCAGGAACGGACATACACAGCTGAACCCAGCCATGGGCAGGGGTAAGGGCACAACCAGGGCTGTGACTCGCGGAGACAAGTGGCATTAGAATGTCCGAAGCTCCCCGAGGGCGGAGGAGACAGGAGGGCATAACGTTCCCACTCTGGGCGTTGATTAGGAATCAAACTCCCTGAGAGTTTTATTAGCGAGACGCTGGGAGGGTTTAGTCCTCTTAAGTGTGGGAACCACTGTTTTCCATTGGGAGCATGTTTTCTTCTTTTCTTACTATTTCCTCTCGGTTTGCCTGGGGATCGTCTTTTGAAAATACCCACGAGAATTAACGTATTTCTGTTAAGTTGTATAAGGGAAAAAAACTTGTTCTCTCCTCTTAGGCCTGGAGAGCAGAGGGCCCCTAGTGGCCAATGTTGGAACTGCAGCAGTGCCTGCGCACGACCCGGTGGGGCTGGGAGGTGGGCCTGGTGCTCTAGAGGCCGGAGAAGGAAGGGGAGGTGGGCTGGGGAGAGGAGGAGAAGAATGGAGGGGGAGAGAGAGGGAGACTAAAAGAGAGAGGGAAAGGGAGATTGGGAGGGAGGGATGCACGCATAGGAAAGACAAGAATGCAGGAATGCCAACACAGGGCTATACAACATACAGTGTTTTCAACAGTCACTTTTCACAAATATATACTCCTCATAATTTAATCCAGTACAATGCAATAATTTCTCTACCCAGAAAGGTTAGAACATTCAAGTAACTTTGATGGATATAAAGGGCAGACTTTTTACGGGAAAAGAATATTGATAGGAGAACTGTTGTAATCGTTGTTTGAATGTGGCCATATGTTGTATGTAAGCTATAGGCTTGATCGAATTTAAACTATTCTGTCACAGATGGCAATGTTCTACCTCGTAACTGTGCTAGCGACAAAACTGTGTTAAACGATAAATATTACCCGTGGGGTGGACAGGTAGAGGGACTTGAACTTCAGGTTGAATTATTAATACTTTCTTTTTTCAGTCTGGTTAGGATGTCTCTGTTGCTCGTAATGGTATTTGAGGGTAATGTGGAAAGTTTAAATTTGAAGCCATTTGCAGAGGGGAGTTCCGTCAAATGTCTTTCCTGATCTCTGCCCCTTAGTCCGCCCTCGCGGGAAGTCCTGCAGGAAGGTGGGCCAGTGGCTTCCAAGTTTTACTTTCTATTAAATTACACAGAGAACTTTGAAAAAATTCAGATTCCTGGGTGCTCCCCAACACCTACTTATAGGATGTTCCTGGGGGCGGGTTGTCCTCATGCTGGTGTTTGGGACCAGGGCCCTGAACTCTCACCCACTGCTGGTAACGAGCATACCGAGGCTGGGGCAAAGTAAGTTTATAGCTGTGAGTATGAGGAACAGGGTTTATTCTTGTTATTATTTATTCATTATTGTATTATTTTCCATACAAACAACTGGAAACCTCATTTTGCCCCACCTTATGCTTATATAGCCACTTGAAAAAGCAATCTGACAATATCAAGATAAATCTATGCCCTTTGACCCCAGGAATCTTACTTCTGGGAATCCATCCCATGGAAATAAAAGCACCAATATAATATGCAGATATACAAGAAAGTTTATTGCAACATCATTATTTTTTATGGCAAAAAGTATAAATAAAGTAAACACCCATCCACAAGGGAAAAGTAGAATAAACTAGAATAGCCACACTATGGATTATATTATTAAATAAAAAAGAGTTCCTGGCTGGTGTAGCTCAGTGGATTGAGCGCGGGCTGCGAACCAGGCATCGCAGGTTCGATTCCCAGTCAGGGCACATGCCTAGGTTGCAGGCCATGGCCCCCAGCAACCACACACTGATGTTTCTCTCTCTCTCTCTCTCTCTCTCTCTCTTCCTCCCTTCCCTCTCTAAAAATAAATAAATAAAATCTTTAAAAAAAAAAAATAAAATAAAAAAGAGTTAAAGTATTATCAGTTGACCAGGAAGTATTTGTCACCATGTATATTGTTAAGAAAATATACCAGTGGGAACAAAATTTTTTGGAAGTATATAAAACTGTATCTTGTAAAAAGTATATTTGTTCAGTAGCTTGAGTCAGCTCAATATTTCTCTGAAAGTCTCTGAGAGTTTACAATGGCTGGCTTTTATTTTCCCTTTACTAATGGATTGCTTTTATTTCCAAGTTATGCTGCAAGTTCAGAGTAGGCAATGGTTCTTTTTAAAAAATAACCTTGGGAAAAAGAACTTGGATGCAATCAACTCTGCTCCTCTCTCATCCCCTCAGATCCTCCGGGTCTTCTACACCCTCTCTCCCTACAGCATTACGCTGCTGAAATATTTAGGTCCTCATCTCTGGCATGCCCCTCCCCTCCTATGAAATTCCCCACAGTCTAAATCGCTCTTCCCTCCCTTTCACAGGACCTGGCCTCCCTTCTATATTTAATGGGCACTTTTGGGGCATCAAGGGTTGTGGATAGGGCAACTCAAGAAGATGCCGCAATTAGCTTCTTGGTGCCACTGAGCTATTTGGTTAGATGGAATAGAGACTCTCCAAGGCTTTTTCTTTTTATTTATTTAGTGATGGATTTATTGATTTGAGGGAGAGAGGAAGGCGGGGGAGAGAGAAACATAGATTTGTTGTTCCACTTATTGATGCATTCATTGGTTAATTCTTGTATGTGCTGTGCCTGGGATGGAACCCACAACCTTAGCATATGGGGATGATGATGATCTAACCAACTGAACTACCTGGCCAGGCCTGGCACCTGACCCCGGCCCCAGGTTTTTCAGACTGGTGGTGGTGAAGGCTCGGTGGGCGGGTGGGGCCTGCTCTAACCTCATGCATGAAATAAAGGAAGGAGCACTCTCAGCTCAGGAATTGTTTCTCTGTGACTGAGCCTTTTGAGTAATGGATCCCGCTTTCCTTCCTCTATGCCTGATGCTTCGACATGATCCCCCACCTGCCGCAGTAATTTTCGGTGGCTGAGGTTCTGCCTTCCTCTCTTACTGCTCTTCAATCTGAGTCCTGCTCTTCTTGGTCCTCAGATCGGTGGCTGGATCTTCCGCCTGGACAGCTCCTTCCCTCCCTTCAGGGTGTGCTTCCCCAGGCGAACAGGAGTGTCTCTGCTCGCCGGCTGTGGGAGTTCCGCTGCAGGCTCCACTGTGTGTCTGGGCCCACCAACCACCTCTGGGGTCCAGCCCAACCCCTGCCTTGCTCCCCGCCTCTTTTATAACCTTATTTATTGCTGTGTGGGTGTGTGTGTGTGTGAGAGAGAGAGAGAGAGAGAGCGAAAGAGAGAGATCAGTTTGTTGTTTCACTTATTGATGCAATCATTGGTTGATTATTTTATGTGCCCTGACCGGGGATCCATCCCACAGTCTTGGTGTATCCTGAGGACACCTGGTGTATCCCAAGGGCGTTTGATGTAACCTGGTTGGTCCAGCTGGTCAGGTAGCGTCTGGCTCTTCATACGGTGGGCAGAGCCCTAGCTCGCCTGTCCTGTAAAATCGCCCAGGTGACGTCACCCAATGAGGTCAGGGGGGCTTTGCGGCCTTGACCACGCCCCTTGCTGCTGAGCCCAGCCCCTCACTTGTTTCTCCTCTTCCCTTTTTCCGGTGCGTGATGACGTAAGAGGTAGGTCACGCAATATTGGCCACTGGTCCCGGAAGCAAAAGGCGAAGGGGCGGAGAAGGAGGCGGAAAGGAGGGCGGGCGTCCGGGTGGGCGGCAGGGGCGGGGCGGGGCATGGTAACGGCTCAGCAGCCGACCGGGCCGGGCCGCTGCGAGGCGGTGGAACCGGTGTCCGCTGCCACCGCCGCTCCAGCCCGTCCCGCGCTGCCCACGCGGGCCCCGCCTCGGCCATGATGATCCACGGCTTCCAGAGCAGCCACCGGGACTTCTCCTTCGGGCCCTGGAAGCTGACGGCCGTCAAGACCCACATCATGAAGTCGGCGGACGTGGAAAAGTGAGGCTCCGGGCTGGGTTGGGACACGGGCCGGGACCTGGGCCCGGGCTGGGGTCAGGGTGGCTCCGCGCTGCCCCCACCCTCCCTGGGGCGGGGGCGGGACCCTGAGGCGGGGCCCTTGAATGACAGCCTCGGTAAAGATACCTATCGCCCCTCCCGACCCTCGGTTGGGGTTCGCCGGGCGCCGCCTGCCTGAAGCTGTCACTCAGTCGGGGTTTGAGTAGCGCATGGCTGTTGGGGAGGACTCTCCACCTGCCCCTACCTGCCCTAGCCCGAGCCACCTTTGCACCATGGGTAGCTCTGGGTAGCTGTGACCCGTTTTCCTGGCGTTGGTGACGGGGATGAAACGGAAGCTTGGTTTCTAGCGCGTCAGGTGTGTCCGGCACTTGAGATAGGGCGGGGGAAAAACACTCTGCCTCCAGGCGTTCACGGTCAAATGACAGAGACGATTATAACGCAGTATGAATAACCGATTCGGAGAGATGTCTCCGCGGGGTTACGTGAGGTCCTTGGTGGGTGACAAGGCATCCAGGAGGCTGGGGTGCCTGAACTGAATCTCAATCAAGTTGGTGAGATGGGGTGGGGGTGGGGGCTCGTGTAAAGCCGGGGGCCAGAGAGAGCGACAGCCTTGATGCATTTGTGATGCTTGAACTAACTGAATCATTAAATTTTTTTTTCACTAAACTGAATTTATTGGGGTTACATTAGCTAGTAAAACTATATAGGATTAGGGGGTACAGTTCCATAACACATCATCTGTATGTTGTGGCTTGGCGGAGCGGTGGGGCGGGTGGAGGGTCAGGGAGACGGCGGGCCCTGATTGGTCGGAAGGACCGCGTGCGTCCGTGGGGCGGGAGCTGGGGAGCCGGAGCGGCAGGACCGGCCCGAGAAGTGACAGGCGGCCGGGTGGAGTGGAGAACTTAGAGAGAGTTTTTACGCCCCAGGCGAAGGAGTTCTGCGTTTCATCTGACTCCTACCCCCGGTGTGATTTTGTACAAAGTAGTGACTTTATCAGATGTACACTCTGAATCGGCGATTTCAGAGTGCCGCAAGAATTTTTAAACCCTTCAGCACCTGACTAAAATTCAGTCAGGGACTCCGAGCTCTTTTCCCTTACATTGTCAGAAGACCGGCAGCAGCCAGCACAATAGACGTCGTTGTGAATGAACCAAAATTATGCCCATTTTTGCCAGATTGGCATGAAAAATATTTTCGGTGCGCTGCAGAATTTAGTCACTAGTTTCTGTGTGCGGTGAGATGACAGAGGGTGAGAATCGCTGCTCGGAGAGATTTCTCTGGGGGTGAAGTGGAGGCCAGTTGGAGGGGAGAGCACGGGAGAGGCTGTGGACGGTCCCGCCCCTGCATTGGATGGCCGGCGGACGGACGGGAGGAAGGAGGGGAAGGAAGAACCTGCTGGATGCGGCGAGACTCCGGGCTGGAGCCTCGGGTGGCAGTCATTGCCACTGAACAGGGCGGGCTGAACAGGGCGGGCCGCGGGGCGGGCGCGTCGGCGGAGGGCGAGTTGAGTTGGCCGAGAGGTGAGTTGTGCGCGGTCCCGGCCTTCGGATGCCCTGCGTGCCGCAGGAGTGAGGCCTGCGTGAGTGTGGGGGTAGGGCAGTAATGCCGGTGTGGCCATTTGTAGTTTTAAGTTGAACATCTCACCGAAAATGTCACGTGGTGTGCATGGGTGTGATGTTGCTGTGTTAGAGGACTGCATGCTAATGATTTGGTCATAAACCAGGGGCGTTACTTGTGCCGGACCCCGTATTTATCTTGGAGCTTAAGAAGGTCTTGTCCGAGGGCTCCAGTTTGGGGATTATCACCTTAGTGCCCGTGCCTGGGACCTTGGGGGCCAGTGAGTCACCTGAAAGTCTTCTAGGAGAGAGGGAAGGGGTCAGGCCCAGAGAGGTGAGCAGGGGAGAGAGGAGAGGCGTGAAAGGGTGTTTAACTGCCTGGTTAAAAATAAATAAGTAAATAAGGAACCCTCCTGCAGCTTCACGAGGAAAAACACCCCTTCACCCGCACAGACTGAGTCGCTGTCCGGGGTTCCCTCTCCGCCTGACTTGCTCTGCGGCACCGCGGCACCGCGGACTTGGCCGCTGGCGCAGCAGTCGGGGCCAGCTTGTTACCGCAGTTTACTTGCAGACTCTCCGAGAGGTGCGCGTGGTGAGTTGTGCGGAGTGAGATTCCAGGTCTTTACTCTCTTGTTCTGTCTAAAACAGACCTGGCAGAGTATCTTTAGTCTGCCTTCCTAGGACAAAAGAGAGGCTTGCCCTCACGCAGCCTGAAGTCTCTGTGACACTGCGCCCAGGGCGCACGAGCCGGAAGGGGGCTCCGTAAACGGACCAGGGGAGCTGCCGGATCAAGGAGGCGGCTTTAGTGATTCTGGATCCCGCAGAGGCTTCCTGTCTGTCTGTGTCCTGAATGGCAGCACCTACTGACGCTTGGCATTAGGAATGGTGTTAAGGTTCTCTGTGTTTGGCTAGTGTTTAAGATAGTCTGAATTGGGAACATCTGAAGCAATACATGTTAGTGGCAGTGATTCTTTTACATAGCACCGGGCTGCTTCACGGGGCTCCTGGGGCTGCACCAGGCTACCTCACAGGGCCGCCGGGGCTGCACCGGACTATGTCATAGGGCTGCCAGGGGTGCACGCATGCAGTCGAACTGACGTGTTGCCTTACAGGATTGTTCCATGTGAGGATCTCTGATAACCAAGAAAAAGTTAAATAATATTTTATGTTTTCTGTTTAAGAACACGGAAAAATCTGTAATTCATTTTGAAAAATTTTCAAAATCAATAAAATACATTTGGTATGTAAGGTAACTAGAAAATTCACTTCCACGGAAACTCTGCTTTCAGGTTGCAAGGACCAGAGACCCAGGTCACTGTGAGTGATGGAGATTTGATAGTTCATGAGGACATGATTAGATACCAGGGACTGTCTCAGCAGACGGGCAGCAGTTCCGGCCACAGCCACATACAAGTCTCTACTCTCGTTCCTGTCACTTCTCCGTCTCTGCTTTGCCCCTGCTAGTACCTGGCGCCCTCACTCTCCCGCCTCACCTCTCTTGGCCTGGGCCCCCCTGGCTGTCATTCTTATTGGGGAAGGAGAGTCCGGAGGTGCTCGCTGGGCCCTTTCTCCGTTCAGCCTGAGTGCGTCTCCGGCTAGAATGTAGGGCCCCTGCCAGCCCACAGACACTTACTTGCCTTTGGTTGAGAAGTGAAACTTTCATCCCGAAATTGCAAGTCCTGGTTTTGACTGAGGTGATGGGCCATGGGCATGGTCATTTATACACACACTTTTTTCAGAAGCAAGTGACTATTCCACCAAAACACTTTCCAACAGGGATTACCAACTCAGCTTCCTAAAGGACCCAGTGACAGGGCCACCCCAACTCCGCTCAGCCTGTCGGTGCCATGCACATTGCCAGGCCTTGCACTGTTGTCCACAACAGAGGGACCAGAAGGCCAGATTTTTCAAAAGTCTCTCGTTTCGTTGGCAACTGTCCCAGGATTGTTGGCGTCTGTTTCAGATATTGTTCAGGCTAATCAGAACACGTTTGTGGGCCAGTAATTTGTGATCCTGCTTTACAGGATGTCGACTACAACTCTGCCGTTACAAGGCCAGCGAGGGGCCCAGGTGTTTGTACAGCGGGCTGGTGGATGGAAGCGGCCTGGTGTTACCGCTCACCGGCTCCGTAATTGCTGGTTACCTAGACTCTGGGCACTTCCTAGCTCACAGCGTAGCTTTGAGGCTCAAATTCCACCCTCGCAGAAGCAATTTCTGGTCGCCTGCCTAAAATAGGCCCCCCATTGCCTCACTTTATTTTTTGTATACCTTAATCACCGGCTGATAATGTAGCATGTATATATTTCTTTTTGTTTATTACCTGCCTTATTAGCCCACTCTCTAGTCCAGTGCTGTAACAAAATGCAGAGAGAGTGGATGATGGACACAGTTATAGACGCTTAAACACACCACGTTAATGAACCGGCGGGTGCAGCAATGTGGGGACGGAACGGCGAGCCGGGTGCCTACAGCGACAGAAATGACTCTGCCACTTCGGTTGCAGGTTAGCTGACGAGCTGCACATGCCATCCCTCCCCGAAATGATGTTTGGGGACAACGTTTTAAGAATCCAGCACTGTTCTGGCTTCGGGATCGAGTTCAATGCCACCGACGCCCTGAGATGCGTCAACAACTACCAGGGAATGCTGAAGGTGGCGTGCGCGGAGGAGTGGCAGGAGAGCAGGTGGGCGCGGGCGGCGGGCGGCGGGAGGGGCGGCGGGAACAGCGGTCCTGGTGTGTGTGTTTTATGGGAACGAGGGGCGAGCATTATTCCTCCACTTGGTAGTTGGATCACTCTAAAATTGCTTTTTCTCCTCTGTGAAACGGAGCCCGCTTACCCTTCCGCTTGAGTCCTCGCTGAGTTCGGCTGAGCCGCACTCGAGCCGCGCCTGGAGGGCTCCCTTCGTGAGCTTTCCCTGTTCTTGCTTAGTGAAGGGGTAGCTTCCCCTGCACTTCAGGGTCCCTGTTTTGAAGAAAAGTGTTTCTGATTTGGGCTGAAAAATTGAGGACCTTTGAAATTAAGAAAAGTGTATTTTCCGTGATAGCCAAGCCGGTAGTTCCCCTCTTCGAGCCGAAGCGCACTCAGGACCTGGAAGGTGCAGCGTGAGCCGTCCAGCCTCTGCAGGCCGGCCGCAGTGCGCATGCGCAGACCGACACGGCGGGGGTGGGGGGGGATGGGACACACGACCAGCTAGACCCGGCAGACGTGCGGGACCGGGCAGCTGTTGCGCCAGTGCGCCGTGGCGGGGTGTGCGTGTGGTGGGGAATTTTACTTACCTGTCGAATGAAATTAATTCGGTGTGATATGTGAGCACAGACGGTCGTATTCTGCGTCGCTAAGTCTGACCCCTCTCGTTTTGGTGTTCGAGGACGGAGGGCGAGCACTCCAAGGAGGTGGTGAAGCCGTACGACTGGACCTACACGACGGACTATAAGGGGACGCTGCTTGGAGAATCACTCAAGTTAAAGGTAGAGCTTGTTTTTTGCTTTTATGAGCCATCAGTTGTGTTGGACAGTCTTGACAGTAGAACTTTCTAGTAATGGCTTCTTTTTTGCTGCTACTTTCATCTACTTATTTCTGTTGTGGGAGGCTTCAGAAGCTAATGTGAGGGGATTTTCCTTATTGATCATCAACAGGAAATAAAAGAAGGCCACATTAGCCCTGGCTGGCGTAGCTCAGTGGATTGAGCGCGGGCTAAGAACCAAAGTATCGCAGGTTCGATTCCCAGTCAGGGCACACGCCTGGGTTGCAGGCCACAGCCCCCAGCAACCACACATTGATGTTTCTCTCTCTCCCTCCCTTCCCTCTCTAAAAATAAATAAATAAAATCTTAAAAAAAAAAGAAGGCCACATTAAATGGAGCAGTTTTTATTGAAAGCGTGGTTGGGGGCAGGGAACTGCCTTCATGTTGTCACTGTCAAGAAGCGTGAGGGTATGTGTCTGTCCTTTGGGGTGTCAGGTGGTTTCAACAGACCCCGTTAGCCAGTGGCCCCCAGTTTTATAGCTGAACAGAAGGTGGGCGAATGGGCCTTGTCCTGCCAGTGCTGTGTGCGAGCCCGGGGTGACTTTAGGGGAGCGGCTTCAGCTCCTTGTCCGAGTCTCAGCTTCGTCGGTCACTCGGGTGAGCAGAGACAGCTGCCTGCCTGCGGGGCTTTGACGGGAGAGGGGCTGTGGGACAGCCTGGCAGCTTGCACGCACGCCCTGTGCACGCCCTGTGCACGCCCTGTGTGCCTGGGGCGAGCGCCTGCCTCACCCCACCCCGCCCTGCGGAAGGAGGGTGTAGTGGCTGCAGGAGGGTGGAGTCGGTGGGTCTTATGTTGGGGGCTTGGCTGTGTTTTGAGAAATGATAGTGTGACTGAGTGAGGGAAACTTGGCTTAGACCGCAGCCTCTCAGCGTCACATCCTGTTACAGAGAGCAACACCATCTCACCGCCATTTCTGTGGTGGAAGTCGTTACTGGAGACCCCGTGTCACAGGTTGGCGTTCGGGCAAACTGTTAGGGAGGGCGGCCTGCCGATGCACCCCTTTTCTCTGTCGGGATTCTTAGGGTCTGGGGAAGCTGGGGGTCACAATGGGACTTAATGCTTGCCTTCAGTTGCTGCCACTCCTGTGTTCCAAGCTTTAACTCTTTTTCTGTGCTGCTTCCAAGACAAAAACACAGTGTTTCAGAGGACAGTCATTCGTTCATTCTTGGGCTCTGGCTGTGTGCCTGCTGCCCCAGGAGCCCACGGCCTGCCTTCCCCGTCCGGTGGGGAGGAAGGCTCCTCGGACCCTGTGGTGCAGTGGGACTCCTGATCGAAACCTTTGTGAAATGCAGGGCCCCTTTGACACATCGTTGTCAGAGTGAGGACGTCGGGACTTGTTTGTTTGTTCTTTAAAAGTTTTGTTTATGTATTTTTAGACAGAGGAGAAGGGAGGGAGGAAGAGAAATATTGATGTGAGAGAGAAACATCAATCAGTGTCCTCTCGTACATGCTCCAACCTGGGACCGAACCTGGGACTGAACCCGCAACTTAGGCATGTGCCCTGACCGGAAATGGAACCAGTGACCTTTTCAGTTGGCAGGACGAGAAGCCGGCCAGCTGAGGCACCCCGGTCCGTCAGGAGCCTGTTTCTCCTCGATGCCGCGGTCACGGTGCTGACTTCCGGCCCTGGAGACACTTCACGTACCCTTTCTCCTGTGTTTCCTTCAGGTCGTGCCCACAACAGATCACATAGACACAGAGAAACTGAAAGCCAGAGAGCAGATTAAGTTTTTTGAAGAAGTTCTCCTGTTTGAGGATGAACTTCATGATCATGGAGTTTCAAGTCTAAGTGTGAAAATTGTGAGTACTGTGATTTTGGTTAAAAATTTCTTTCTGTCTTCTCTCCTATGATTGGTCAGAAATGTAAGGCTCACTCTGAATCATACTGTGTTCACGTGATGTCATGTGAAGTGTCGCTGGGGTCTCAAGTGCATCTCACTGATCGCCATGACAGAATGCACAGTCTTGGTCCATTGTGAAGAACTTAGCAGAGCGTTTTCTGAGGGCCTGACCACTGTGTACTTCCTTCCTTTCTTTCTTTTTAAGTTTTATTTATTTATTTTTAGAGAGAGGGGAAGGGAGGGAGAAAGGGAGAAAAACATCAGTGTGTGGCTGCCTCTCGCACATTCCCCACTGGGGACCTGGCCCACAACCCAGGCATGCACCCTGACTGGGAATTGAACCGCTGACTCCTTGTTTCGAAGGCAGATGCTCAATCCACTGAGCCACACCAGCAGGGCACTGTGTAGTTTCTTTGCTTATTATTTAATTGGAATGAATACCGTGGCTTCATTTTCACATTTTCAATTAAAAATGATGTGGAAACCTGGCTGTGCAGACGGCAAGGTGGATGTCACTTAAAGAAGGGACCCGTGTGTCAGGGCTCCGTGCCCGTGGAACTGCACTTCAGCGTCCAGCACAGAAGTGGGAGCAGAAGGGCGAGTGTCAGTCCTTCCAGAGGGCGGGCTGGTGCCGGAGCGGCGTGCTCGGGGGAGTAGTAAACAGGCCACCAGCAGGCATTCACGCTCGTTTACGGCTAGGTTGTAGTGGGCTTCCCAGCGTTTTCCGGAAGAATTTCAGCTGCGCCTTTTTATGGAATGCCGTACCCTTTAAGACCCAGCTGAAGGGCCCCCTCCTCCATCAGGCCGCAGCTGAGTGAAACATCCTCGTCCCCCTGCACCCTGAAGCACTTTACCTTCTCCCTCCGTGAGGGTCCCGGCGCCTGCAGGGGCACCCGGGCCTTCGGACGCTGCGCTGGGAGCTCAGCGGCAGCGAGCACGGGAGGCGTGCGCAGTGGTGAAGGGTGGAGGCCGAGCACCAGAGGCAGCGATGAGTCTGCCGTACAGTCGTGTTTCTCTGTAGAACCTCGGGACCTGGGAGTTGTAATGAGTGTTTAGGGAATCAGTTAGCTTAGCCCCTGTATTCTATAGACGAGGCCCCAAAAGACTAGTTTCTCTAAGTTGGTGTAACTGATGAGCGAAGGTTCCCTTTGAACCAGTGTATCTACTGTTCTAGCGTCCCGCTGCCCGTCCGCCTGTACCTCCCCCAGCTTCTCTTCCGGCACTGGGGTTTGCCCACCCCGGCTCACCCAGTCCTGTCCCTTTCCACTTGTCTGCCCCCCGCGGAGCTGTCCATGGGGGATGGTGGTTATGAGTGTGCGTGTCTGGGTGTGCACTCACACCCAGCGGTGGGCGTGTGGGGGCACACGCGATGGTGTGGATGCAGGTGCTGGGGAGGGCATGGGCATCCAGGTAGTGAGTGTGTTCCAGACAAATAGTCTCAGACCGAAGAGTAACGTCATCAACATCGTGAGGCATTTTTTTCTTGTCACCTAGTGTGACTTCACAAGCTAGGTGCAGGATTTCACTGGAACAGTGTTTTTTCTGGGTGGGTCTCTGCCTAACCACATAGCAGACGCTGCTCTGAGTGGAGTAATTGCCATAGTCCCTGGCTTCGTGGCGATGAGTGTGGACAAGTGAAGTTCCCTTGTCGGGAAGCAGAGGCGGCCGGGGAAGGCGGCATGGCGGCGAGGGCCCGGGAGGAGCGTGCCCGGGAGGCCTGGGGAGCAGAAACCCTCCCCGAGGGCCGGTGCTGGGGCTGAGCACAGAGCACGCTGGGCCGTGGAGCTGTCAGGCGGGGCGGGCTCCGCACACCCTGCTGCTGCCCACGAAGGGGGGCCGTGGGTGGCCCAGGGACTTGCTCCAAGTTCCTGATTCTCCACCTCATCAGACCCATCGCTCTGTCTTGTGTTTTTAACAAATACTTTAAGTGCCCCTCCTCCCTTTTATTACCCTGAAATAAAATCCACGGATGATGTACTGCTCTCCAGTACATCCCCACAGTGCCCTCACTGTAACAGGCAGCTGCCTTGGGATGAAACGAGACGCGGTTCGGCCTGAGCGCCCTGCGGCTGCCCTGGCGGGCCTGACGAGGGAGCCAGGCGCCGGCGTTCGAGTACCGAGTCGCTGTGCCTGTGACAGGGGCAGACGGAGGTGACTCAGATAACACAGCCTGGCGTTGCCTTTGGTGATGAGTGTTTCAAAGTGGTGAAATCAGTTAAATTCCAGTAACACGAAGTGTACTTTCTCCTTGATTTACGAGGTCATTGTCTCTCTGGATAATTGAGTTATGTATTTATGTGTAAAGTGGAATCAGTTCCACGGTCAGAGACCTGCACATGGTTGCGTTCCCTGCGGGGATGGCGGGCAAGACCGTGGGAGTCCCGAGGGACGCAGGGTGGGACCGCCGCAGGAGCCGGCCTGCGCGCTGCAGCGCAGCGGGTGCCTCTGGCTCTGAATGCGGCTGTCCGTCCGTGCTGCTCGCCACACGTCCAGATGCGTAGAACCCACCTTTCCACGCTCCACGGACTCGGGCCCCTTCCCTGGTGCACTTGGGGAGCAGGGCTGTGTGGATGTGCCCCAGACGGGAGAGGCTAGGAGCGCGTTCTAGCGGCCCGATGAACCAGGCTTCGGCGGCATGAAACTGCGCCCGGTCGGCTGCACTGACCTGGAGCCTTCTGCCAAGGCCTCTCGTCTCCGTTTTACGTAAAGTGGACAGAGGGTGAGCGGCAGAGAAGAGCTGGGTGGGTCTTTGATTTTGGCATCTCTGGTGTTGACGTTTACTGTAAGTACTGCCTTGTTTGAAGTGAACGTTGTAGTTTCCTCATTACTCAGGTATATGTGAAGAAGCCTTTTTAACAGCAGTACCTTCTGACCTAGAAGGAATATGTTTCTATTGTAGGAAACTGGAACCAGGATGCTGCGTAATATAAACAAGGTTTTGAGCCTTAGTTGGTCCTGAAACAAAGAACCTCTGGTTCAGAGATTTCTGTGTAGTGGTCATTCAGGCCTTCGATGCTTTTAAAACTTTCATTTAGCACAGTGACAATGTTTAGTCTTCGTTACAATACTAACGTCCTTTTTTCCTTTCAGAGAGTGATGCCCTCCAGCTTTTTCCTGCTCTTGCGGTTCTTTTTGCGGATCGACGGAGTGCTCATCAGAATGAACGACACGAGGCTGTACCACGAGGTACCGTCCTGTCCCTGTTCCGTGAACATGCTCCCGAGGGTCGGGTCTGTCTGGGCCTCCCCCCGCGTGAGAACTGGAGTTAGATCGGCCGCGTGCTGTGTGGGCTGTGTCAGTGCTCTGGGGACCGCAGTTACTGAAACCGACGTCTGCTTTTCCAGAAGTTCCCGCGGCTGGAAATTTGTTCCACAAGACACTCCCTACTGTGGGAAGGGGGGTTACGATGCTTTTAAAAAATCTCGTATGTACTGAATCTGTGCTCAAGGAAACTGTCCCTTGGCGGGGTCTCCCTCTCGGAGCACACCTGTGCCTTCCCGGCCTCCCTTCCGCAGGGGCGTGACCTCTGCCTCTGCCTCTCCCGAGCCGCCTTGGCCCTTCCGCTCCGCTCCCGTGCTGCCCAGCTGGCTGTACTTTAAATACCTTTTTTTAAACAATGAGCACCAATCTGTCTTTATAGATAAAAAAGATGAAAACCTTAAGGAGTTTAATCTTCTGGTTTTCTTGTATTAGAAAGTATCCCCCCCAAATAAAAATTATCAATTGCTGTTTTAAAACCTAACTTAAAGAAAAATTAAATGGGAAAAATTGAAGTACAAAAAAATGATTTTATATAAGCAATTTGGCAGGACTTTTGTGGAAATGGGAGAGAATGACATTTTAAATTCTTTTTGGAACACAAAAGTAGCCACTGTTATGTAGGTAGGTGATGACATTGACAGCTTATGGAAAAGCTGCAGTTCTGAACTTGAAGGTACAGCCTTTGCTTGTGTCCCTCTGACATGGAAATTACGAAACCCGTTCGTGCCGTTGTGTCTGACGTTACTGTGATTTGCGGGGGTGGGAACGAGCAGTTCAGGGCTCTTAGTGAGAGGCACCCAGCTGCTCTCCCTGGAGAAGGGGGCAGTCTCGCGGGAGTCACCCCCGCAGTGCCGTGTGAACGGTTCCGCGTGGCAGAAGGGTATGACATCAACAGAAGTGAACTTGTTGCAGTGTTTGTTATTCTTACACACAGGCCGACAAGACCTACATGTTGCGGGAATATACGTCACGAGAGAGCAAAGTTGCTAATTTAACGGTACAGTATTTAAATACTGACTTTTTAGATGTTGGATTTTTATGTTTCACTTTAAATATGGCATCCCCATTCCTCCATCCATCCACCCAAATCCACCAATATCCCTGTATCCATGCCTCACCTAAGGGCTTGATAAGATAAATCATACAAGACCAGTTAGAGCCGTGAGGTGTGGTAGCTGCCATCCAATCTGATTCCCACGTTTTCTTCTGGAAAAGCGAAGACCCAGAGGTGTGAATACCCTGAGGTACACCCCCACGTTGGTTGGCACCAACTGGATGTGCTTTCCACTTGCTCCCCTATGATTTCCTTCTGCCCCGTCCCCACCTTTCCCCCAGGTGCGGTGGTTCCGCACCACAGCGTGGTTTGGGCGCAGTTTCTCGCTAGTCTTCGCTCCCCTGGGACTTATGGTGGGCTTCCTTGGAGTTTACAATTCTGTAATAGGTTGTTTAAAAAGTGATACCTTCCTGCCATTCTTTTTTCACCCTTGGCGCTCGCTGCTGCCTGGGCACGGAGCGCACGTGGGTCGGAACAGCTGCAGCACACGGGCTCTGGGCGAAGACTAGTGCTGTCGGGCCGGGAGCCCCAGGAAAGGGGTGTTGGATTGAGAGGTGTTAATTCAAACAGAAGAGATTTCAGTAAAAAAGAGAGAGGGATTAAATTTTTAGGACATTTAGGGAGCATCGTGAATACCATGTCCACGTGATGTTTGATGAGTTCATTCAGTAGCAGAGCTGGTCTGCAGCCACGCCACCCTAAACACGCCCGGTCTCGTCTGCTCTCGGCCGCCGGGCAGGGTCCGGCGGGCTGGTACCCGGGTGGGAGGGGCAGAGCCGGAGAGTCGGTAGTAACGAAGATGCCTGGTACTGTCAGGAGCACTCAGTGATGCTCCTTGTCTGCCCGCGTCGCACTTCATTCTGAAGTCCATGTGCTTTATGCCCAGGCACTTCTAGAAAGGGTCAGGGCAGCCCCTGAGTCTGTGCTGACGGGGCTTCTGTGTTCCCCAGCATGTGCCGCCGTCCTTTTTCACCGAGCCCAACGAAGTGGCGCAGTACTTGCCGATCAAGGAGGCCGTCTGCGAGAAGCTCGTGTTTCCGGAAAGGATGGACCACAACCCCACGGGCTCACAGGAAAACGCACCTGTGGAATAGGGCGTGACGCGCCACGTGCTCACCGTGGAATCTGATGGAGACCTTGGCTACCTGGACGCGGGTATTTTTATTAGGAGAATTAATTGCTTTGTCTATGTGCAGATTTTCAGTAGCCTGAAAGAAAAAAAATAAAAGATTATTGTAGGCAGGTTCCACTCAATTGCTGTTTGTACTATCTGTCTTCAAATTCATATTCCAGATTTATGTTTCCTGGAATTAAACTCGAATTTCTAAGTTGTCACAAAGTGGGCCATCACTAGTAGTGACATGTGTATGTCTCAGGAGCAGGGGGCATGATCTGTACCCTTCACGAAACACTGTTTTCCCCCGTGAGGAGGTCGGTGTAAATCCCCGGGTCGCAGCCCCTGCGCCCCACGCGGGCGTGCTGAGCCCGCGGGGTGCTGTGCCGGCCTTTCGCCCTGGGCGCGGCGCCGTTGCTGCGCATTTCCGGAGAGCTGTGACTTGCCTCCTACAAAACTGACCTCGTATTTTAATAATCTTCACCCACAGATTAAAGAAAGATCTATTCCCCCCTAAATTTAAATTGGTTCTTCAGACATAGAACCAAATAACCTGGTTTTCCGCGAACGTGAGCTGGTGTGCCCACGAAGCGCGCAAACGTGGTCGGCCCTGCGGCCCGGCGCCTGGAGCAGCCAGTCCTCCGTCCTCGGTGCTACTTCTGGCCTGCTTCTCCTGCCGTTTTTCACTTCCATCTTCCGTGCGGCTCAGAGTGAGCGAATGCCCTGAATATTACGTTGGTGTTGGCCCTAAAAAGTTTGAAGAGTTCTTACGGATTGTTTTTAGCACACAGTACAACATATTACATCAGCCCCTCAATAACCACATTAATTTTTGGCTTAACATAGTTGAGAGGTAGCCGTGAAGGAGGTGGGGGAGCTTATTTTAAAGTGTAAAAGCCAGTTTTTTGTATTTTAATATTCATGTTGTTAACATTACAGGGACTCCAGTAAGATGTCATTAGTATGAGGCCTGGGTAGTACAGGAGTGAATTTAAAATCTGTTTGGTTTTTTGATGACGACCCTTTAAACACTTTTTATTCTCTTCTGCTTTTCTGAGTGATCTCTGTGATGGGGACAGTGGCTGTGAGGCACCGAGTAAGGAGTCACTTGACATGGATTTTTAAAACTAATATCATCCCCTTTTTCTTGGTTTAAAATAACTGTTGTACATATTTCCACTTGATGGATAAATCATTAAATAAGAATATTTAAAAAGAAGTATTAGCAAAGCTCTTCAGGTATTAGCCTGATGAAATGCTTCAGTGAAACAACACAATTGGACAGTCGCTTACCGCCGACTCCGGCACGCTGCCGTGTGTGTGGTTACTGAGCTGACCGCGTCAGCTGCATCCGGTCGCAGGTGGCATCTGTCTGTCATCTGTGGTGTCACCTGTAAGGTGCAGGAAATCAGGACTCTGTTGACTTTACAAAAATATGTGGCATGTTCACTGTATGTGAAATATACCTCCTGTATTTAATGATTTCTCTTAGGATAGGAAAGTATACATACTGTACTCAGCTTTCTGTTTTATTTTATTTGCCATGCAGATTTAAACAGAATGAATATCTTATTCATACAAATTACAAATGAAAACCTTGTGAGAATATTCATTAGTTGAAGTTCCTGAGCAACATTATATATATATATTTTTAAACTTGATTCAGATGTCTTAGTCCTTGAGTCAGCCTTAGATTGCTTATTTTGCTCAATTGTTAAAAACTGTAGGGAATTAAAGGAATTGACTTTTTTAATGGAAGGTGGGTGGTGCATAGGAGAATGTACTTCTGAAAATGTCATGAGTTTATTCCTGCAGAAAATACCAAGAAAACCTGTTTGCCCATTGCTAAATAAGTTACATACCATTTTATATTTATTTGTCCCAGCTGTCTTTTGTAAGAGGAGAATAAACAATAAAGAATTATTGATGTTTTGCTATTTCATTTACTTCAGTTTTTCTTGAAACTTAATTAAAAGAATGGTTTGGAATACCTTTCTTGTTTGTGCTTTATGTTTTGAATTTGGTCAGCGCTGTGGCCTGAATCCCCAGACTGATTATAAATGAAAATCTAACAGATGGTTCTGAATGTGTTCCCAGTTTAGCCTTTAAAGGGGCTCTTTCTCCTCTCCTTCTGTCCCCAGTACTCTGTGGATGTTGCAGTTGGCCAGTTTTTTCTGTGTTGGGTTAATGTTCTGTGTTTCTGAAAACGCACATACCTGCTGTGTGTATCATTCCGTTCAGCTCTGAGCACCGGGGGCCCTGCGTGGTGCGGGGGTCACAGCGATGAAGAGATGTAGTTCATGTCTTCATGGGGTTCAAGTCCAGCAGAGGAGACAAAGTAAAAATGATTACAAATCTTAGTAAGTGCAATGGTGGAAATACCACTGATTTAAAAGAGTAACGAAATCACCCTTAGTAGAGGTCCTACTTCTGAAGAGAATGTAGGAAGCCTCAAGAGAGTCACTCCTGATTTACCAAGAAAAGTCTGGGTAATCTACAGAATTATAGCTTGCTTGCTTTCTTTTCTTTTTTTGAGCATATCAGAGAGTTAAGGTTGGAAGACAAAACTGAAGCCTAAAGAATGATGAGCCTTTGGACCAGAGGTAAGACATACCAGTTGCTTTGTCTCAGAAAGAATTCGAGACAGGTGGCTACTCTACATGCAAGTGAGAAAAAATCCAGCCAAAATTTTAATGCTTTTAAAAGGCTGAGTGTGGGCTAGCACATTAGTGTGGAGGAGCTGAGAGTCTCAAATAAGAGGACTTCAAATGCCAGGTCTCTACACCAGGTGCTCTAAGATGTGCTGGGGCAGGACAGGGTAGCCGGCTCAGGAAGCTGGGACCTAGGGGGCAGAGGTGTGCAACCCTGCGCATTCCCCCAGACCCTTCCCTTGAAGGATGCAAAAGTCTTAGGCTGCTGAAGGGAGGAGCAACGAATCACAACAGCCCAGGTCCGGGCCCAACCCTTGATTTCTGGGGGAGGGATAAAGGCAAAACCCTCTGCCCAGCGGGGAGGGGGTGGTAGTCTGAAATGTTCTGCGGTGGCCGCAAGCAAACAGCGGTTACTGCTAGGGGAGTCCAAGCAAATACCCCTGACCTTGGAGCAGGGGCAGAAAATCCTGGGCCTAGAGCCTGGCAGGGGTAACAAAACAAGCCTGCTCCCTCCAGAGGACGCGGCAATCGTGGATTTTACTGCCACAGAGAACTGATGCAGGAATTTACCCCAGTGTAACAACGGGGTAAGGGGCGTTTGCTTTTCAAGTTCGGAGGTGTGAACTAAAATTATGAAGCAAAGCATGTTTGAATACCCATGAAGATGAAATCACATAGGGGAGTCATTATTACACAACCATTTGACTGATTTGAATAGGGTCCTGTGCAAACTCTTGCTGGGTTGATGTGTAATAATTTCTAATAGGCCTAAGTTCCTGGTGTGGACATCGATAAGGAATCTATCTACCAGTAACGACTTGTGGTGATTAACTGGGAACAGATTCATAACCAGAGCCACACAGCCATTGTCACCAAGCGCATCTCCCAAAGTCAGCTTCTCAGGGAAGAGGTACTAGAACTCCTGCCACCTGAATCCACCTTTATAAAGGAATTCCGGGAATCATCTTTCAACCAATGGGCTGAGACCTGCCCTGTCCAATCAGAACTGTGGAGCTCCATCTTCATTTGCATTCCTACTGACCAATTAGAGCAGCTGCAGTTTCATAACTAGACAATCAAATTGCAAACTTGGATCCCTCGTTTGCATAAAAATGGACCAATCAGGGACCAGGGCGGGAACTTTATAAAAGCAGGCCTCCCTTTTACATAGGAACGCACTTTGGGTTTCCACCTGAGTCCGTGTCTCTTGGGTGAGCAGCCTTGATCTGCATAATCAGTCTCTTTTACCCCACCTCTGCCTGGAGACTCCCCTTGGCATTGGGTTGGGGACAGCGACCTTCTGTTGACATTGGTAACCTAACCTATAAACTATGTCCATTCGGTGTTCGTGTGTGAGGGGGCGGCGGGGGTGGGGGTGGGGGAGACCCGCGGACGCTCCGGGGGAGCCGTCAGTGGGTCTGTTTCTCTGAACGATTTGATCTGGGAGTCAGCTTTGCTGACCCTACCCAGCGAGCAGCCCACCCTGTGAGCCCCTGCCCTGCGGATTCGGGCTTCTCTGGCATGGCCTCATCAGCGCGGGGGTCCAGTTTGGCGTCGGTGAAAGGAACCAGCCACCCAGCATTCCTTCCCCAGCCCCTGACCCAAGTGCCACCTGGTCCCCAAGGTTTTGGCCAAATCACGCTCTGGGTGCGCGTCCGCCGGGAAGCAGCGCCTTTCCCGCTCACGTTTCCCCCACGCTCAGGGAGACGGCACTGCCTGCAGGTGGCCTCCCGATCCCCAACAGCGTGGTCCCAGCCCGCCGCCGCCGGCGCGTGCGCGACCCCGCTCACGGGGCCCCGGCCTTGCTCGCTGGGGACGCCGAGGGCGTGCGGCAGGCTCCGGGGCCGCGACCCCACTGTCCCAGCCGGCCGGGAGGGCGGGGCGGGGTGGGCGCCTGCGCCGGCCGCGGCCCGGTGGGCGGGCACCTGGGCGGGGCGCGCACCCGGAAGGGCCGCGGACCGAGCGGCGCAACAGGCGGCGGCCGGCGGGGGCTGCGGCGGCGCGCACCGGCCCGGGATGGACAAGCTGAAGAAGGTGCTGAGCGGCCAGGACACCGAGGACCGGGGCGGCCTGGCCGAGGTGAGCGCCCCCCGCGCGGCCGTGGCGCGGGCTCGCAGGGGCCTGGCGCGCGCCGGGCTGCTGGCTGTGGGAAGGAGCAGGGCTTCCAGGATTTCCTGGGAAGCAGCTCTGCCCTTCTCCTCCCACCCCGACCACCATTTCCCATGCCGGCCGGGTCCCCGCGCGGAGCGCCCCCGCTCCCCTCTGTCGGCGCTCCCCTGGGGCGTCCTGGGCTCTGGGCTCCGGCTGTCGGCGTCTGTTTACTTCAGTCCTGCGCCCCATCCCCCCACCCCCGCTCGGGGAAGGGCCGCGCTGTAGCGAAACTCAGAAACCGGGCTCGGGGAGGACGCATCCGGGGAGGGGCGACCTCGCAGGCCCGGGCCGGGGGTCCTCCGAGCTCCGCGCGGCCGTCCGGGGCCGCGCCCGAGGGCTCCTGGCCGCCTTCCCGCGCGGTGGAGGTGTGGGTGTGAGCGTCACACCGCGCCCCAGCTCCTCTCCGTGTTGTGTAAGGTGTCTCCGCCGCGAAACCCTGGACGCCTGAGGGCGGGGCCGCATCCGGTTTCTCGGTGTGCGCGAGGGCTCCGCGGACTCCCGGGGCTGCCCGTCTGCTCTTTGATTAGACAGGTTTTTGGTCGAGTGGGAACCTGGGCGCTGATGCCCCAGGTCGTAGAGCCCCGCAGAATGTCTGTGTCCTCTCTTGGGAGCTTTTGCTTTGGTTTTTGTTTTCTTTCTGGATTACCAATGAACATTTCTTTACTCTTGGCGTGTATCTCGTGTGCCTCAGTTTCCCCATCTTTCAACTAAAAACCCACTTTCGCCCTCAGTTTGGTCAGCGTCTCCCGTGGTTTTCTCCCACGCCCCTGTCACGCACGGGGGGGCTGCTGACGTCACTGAGTTTTGTGTGCTGCGGGTACCTCCACCCACCTGAAATCTCAGCCTGCCAACCCCACCTGGAAGTAACACGGTAGGAATCCAGTGTGGTAGGAATTCAGATTTGCTTTTTGTTTTTATTTTATTTTATTTTAATTTTGACTTAACTTTTATATTTTATTGCCACTTCAGAACACCTCTATGGGTTCTTTTCCATTTCTTGCCTTTGCTAATTGGTCAGGGCTCCGCGGCACTTTCCCGAGTTCTGTGTCCTGGATTTCTGACTTCTGTCACGAACTCTCACGTGAAACCTCGGACGGGGGTGAAGAAAACTCAGGCGGCGACAGTCCCGCGCACCCAGAGCTCCGTGCCCTGACACTGTCACCAGGCTTTTGTGAGCATCAGGCTTCCCTCGTGGGACATCTCCTGTCCCTGAGGACGCTCGTGGGGGAGCGTTGACGGCGGGCCGATGCCGATGTTGTGTGCTCAGAGTGATCCTGAAGCGGGCGGTGGGCAGGCCCCGGAGGGGATGGCGTGGCTCAGCCGGTAAGCTGAAGGCCGGGTTTGTTTTTACCTGGAGTGGTGCCGCTGCTGCGTGGATGCAGTGGAGGGCTGCAGGGCGTGGGTTCGGGCGTGTGAGGTGGAGCCTGAGAAGAGGAGGTGCTTCCCTCGCGTTCTGAAACGCCGCTCTCGGGTTCCTCTCTCCCAGAGTGCGCGGTCCTGTTCCCATGGCCACTGAGCCGCAGCTCCCGAGTCCCAGCTCCTGGGACGCAGTTCTGAGCCGGCAGAATTCCTCTTCGGGGTTATTTTTGGCTTCGTTCTCACGTGTTAGGTCAGGGCCACCTGTGAAATGCGGGTCCTGACTCGGTGGGCCTCCCGCTCCCTGAGGTTTCCCTGCTGGTGGAACTGCGGGATTCTAGGGGGATTTCTGTCTGACGTGGCTCGTTGGACCGGTGGCTTTGCAGTCTCTGCGAATTCAGTGCCGTGTAAGCTGTCAGAAGTCACCGGAAGCGAGTACTTTCAGAACTTTCCTCCGTTTAATGCAAACAGTAGAAGGATGAGTGGTTCTGTTTCTCCTGCGTGGGGAACCAGCCAGGTGATTATAAAAATTCCGTGGCCATGTGTAATCACTGGTAGGCTCACGACGAGTTTTCTGGGCCTTCATCCTCACCACTGCCCCTCAGTCTGGAGGGTCCGTGGACTTCTTTCTGAAAGGGTGGTTTTATGTGTTTACAGACGCCTGCTGGGACAAGGAAGGTATGGATGGCCCTGGCTGAACAGCGCAGGAAGGGGGCAGTATTCCTTTCTCAGCTTCTCCTCGTTACCTGCTGTTCCCTGAACAGTTCTTAGCTTTCCTTTTTTTGGCAAGAGCCCCTCTCCTGCCCACAGCCCGGAGTCAAAGGGACCTTTGTGCCCCACTGCCAGTCAGACGGCGTGTGAGCACGTCATCTCCAGGTTCCGCCAGGGATACTGTTCCAGCGACTCTGGTTTCCAGAAAGTTTGACACGTGTTTGGTGTTCCCTGAGTCCGGTTAGAAGAAGGGGAACAGCAGCTTCCCCTGCCTGTGGCCAAGAACTGGCAGCCACCGTGGAGTGGGACAACAGTGGTGCAAAGTCGGCTCCCCCGTTTGGCTAACCGGGGCGACACGGGTGGAATTCAGGCTGAGAGGCTTGTAGGACCAACACGTCACTTTCCTTCTGGAGGCAGAAAGCAGACTGCTTCCCGGGGCCAGTGATTTTGATCTTTGTGAGGGCTGGAATCTCACCGTCCTGCTGTTGGGACTGTGGAGTCCCCTCAAGGCCATCGTCAGTTCGAGTTTGATACTTTGCCTTATGGTTTATCCTCTTTGAGGAAAGTAAATAATAAAAAAAAGGTTGAATCTTTAAAAATGTCCCTGTTGGTGCCAGAGGCGCTCAGGTAGCAGATCCTGTCCAACCCCGTGCCACGTTTCTCCCTACATGCAGCCCGGTGTTTTCTTCCACCTTGGCAAGGTAAGTGCTCTGGTTCTCGCGTGAGTAGGAGGAGTTGTGGCCTTTGGTTTGACTCTGTTCTTGGTGGGAGGCCGAACAGGCCCGGCAGCGGGGGCCTGGCCTGGTGGGTGGGCGCCGGGCGGCCGGGTGGCAGAGCCTCGCCGGCTCACTTTGGAGGTGAGGCTTCCTGCCACGGCACCGGGGGGCCCATGTCGCTGGTGCTCATGCCCCGCCCCCACTGCATGTCACCAGCCCTGAGTGTGCCTTTCCGTGCAGGGTCCTGTGTTGCCACATGATCTTGCGGGTGCTGTGTGTGTGTGTATGTGTGTTGGGAGGGGTATTGCAGTCTCATGAACTCACTTCAATACGTGTGAATATATGGGGGGGTGGGGAGAACCCCGTTTGATAACCTGCCCGAAATGCCTTTGTCCTGGGTGGAGGCAAAGCCGTTCTGTAGCAACAACACCTGCCACGTCTGGGGGAGCCCCTGGTCCTTCCCTGCAAGCTTCTGGTTTGACAGGGTGTTTGGGGACAGGTCTTCCTTGGAAAACAAGTCCTGAGCTGGGAGCCCTCAAGGCTGAGGGAGTTGCCAGTCTAGTGACCCCAGCAGCCTCCGCCACCACCTGCTGTCCTCCATCAGCCACTGGGAACGGGCGCGGCAGCGTTCACCACGTTGCCATGTGGCCGCATGCGCGCCCCTGTGTGAAGGGACCCCGGCCTGGCCGCCCGCCTCGGCTGTGCAGGGGAGGCCCTTGGTCCCAGCGGCAGCTGCCTGAGCCCAGCTGGAGCAGCCGGGGCTCCTTGCCTCGGGGGAACAGACCGGGCAGGTCTCTGGTGCACACACTTGGGGGTAGTCTCCGACATGGGGAGAAGCCTTGGGGGCTACTCACAGGTTCTCCTGTCTTAGAGTTTTTCTAGAAACTTGGCGGCCTCTGAACTTTGCTCTTGGGAGAGAGTAGTCTTGGTGGCAGAGCATCGGGATGAGCAGGGTGGTAACTCATTAACTGGGACCTGCCTCACACTCACGTGGTCTGGCCGCCTCCTGCCCGGAAGAGCAGGACTACGACAGTGAATGGCTCCATGTGTGTCCTGAGGAGGGCCAGAGCACAACCTCCCTTACCCCCGCCCCAGGTCTTGGACAGCAGCAGCTGCTGAAGCTTTGCCAGTGGGCACAGGGGACCGTGCCCAGGGGACACATCCCCACCTGCTGAGCCCCTGCCAGGTGGAGCTCACGCCTTGCCCATGGTGGGCCTGGTCCGGCCTGGGCTGCTGTGAGGCTTGGCTGCTTGCAGGTCTGTGAAGTGGGTGGGCTTGAGGCAGGGTGTCCACTGCAGGAGGTGTTAGCTGCGCAGGACAGGAGACCTGCGGGTGCAGAAGGCACTGGGCGCGGTGACTCAGGAGGGCTCTCAGAGCTCTGAGTGTGCGGGACTCCGTGCTCCCGCCCTCCTCAGAACACAGTTGCACATGGCTCCTGACCTTCTGACCATAGCCCTGTGCATCCTTCGTCCGGAGGGGGAGGTCTGCAACCTGTGTTCCAAACTTCCAGGTGACCGACACGTCTTCCTTAAGCTGGGACACCAGAATCAAAGGCTTCGCGGCATGTTTTGTCACTGGAATTCTCTGCTCACTGCTGGTAAGGCTTCCCTCCTCTCCTCCATCTTCCCCCGTCACCCACCTCCTTCCCTCTGCCACTCGTCGTGGGGAAAAGGGGAGGGAGGAGGCGGGGGGAGCAGGAGATGAGGGCAGTGGGGAGCGGAACAGGTGCCTGCTCGCGTCCCTGGTGGGGTGGCGGGGGGACACCCTCTGCTCTCTTGCAGGGCACTTTTCTGCTCTGGGTGCCGAGGAAGGGGCTGTACCTGTTCGCAGTGTTCTACACCTTTGGTAACATCGCATCGATTGGGAGGTAACAGTTTGTAATCTACCCTTGGCCAGTTGTCAGAGGGGACAGTGCAAGTGGATTGTGGTTGGGGGGTGGGAAGGAGAGGGCCTCTGTAGTTTTCAGGCTTTGGAGAGAAAAGAGTAGTCAAAATGCATCCTGTCCCTGTCCTGTCACCACACAATGTGTTTATACCTGAAACCCCCCAGGAGACGGTGGGCGGTGTCTCACCACTATGGTGTCCCACCACTATGGTGTCCGTGGGAGGGCACCGCGGCCCAGAGCAGTGGAAGGGCACAGCCCTCTGCCTGCTCTGCTCCTCCCACTGCCGGATGCTGAGTCCAGGCTTTCAGGAGCCTCACTGGGCCGGCGGCTGCAGGCGAAACCTGTCATTATTCAGCGCAAGACCACGGCAGACCTGCTCCCCAGGGCAGGGCGCCAGCCCGCCCGCCCACCTGCCCGCTGGCGGCGCAGACGTCCTGGGCCGAGCTCACACATTCTGTCGCTTCAGCCACGCCTGTGTGCTGACGCCACCGCCAGTCCCGTCCCAAGGCCTGGTGTTGCCTTCTTGCTGGCTCCTTCCTCGTTGTCCTAGTGGCTGTTGTCCCTTGAGGAGCCTTGATCATACCCTGCTGGGCTCAGCACTCAAAGACCAGTGTGGTCGGGTTCCTGCCACGAGGGAGCTCACGGGTCAGCCGGGCAGACAGGTGCAACCTGATAGCAGAGTAGGGTGTGGGGGGAGAAGTGTGCAGGGAGGGGCAGCTGGCCAGTCTGACCCGGCCGGGAGGAGGGGGACTCCCTAAAGCGGGTGGCGTGGGAGCTGCTCTCAGCTCGGCGGATGGTGTCGCTTATCTGAACTGCTGCAGGGGTCCACGGCCGGTCCTCTGCCTCCTCCACTGCCCCCTACTGGCCATTTGTTACTGTGCCCATTGAGCTGCTTAGGGACTCCTGGTCCCTCTCTGCAGGTGGAGTCTGAGCCCAGGCCCTTGAGATCTGCCTTTGCCCCTCCCACTCGTCCCCAGCCCTGAGTGCTGAACCTTCTGCCTGCCCAGACACCCTTGTGCCTCTGCCCAGGCTTCATTCTCGCATGGGACGCCACCCCAGGGTTACCTGCTGGTTGGCTTGCATTAAACCCTGGTTATAAGAGGCAGCTGCTCAGCTGATTCTGCGTGAGCCCTGCTGTGATGAGTCAGGAAACGCCAGGAGGCTGGCCTTGGCCCGGGTGCGGTGGGCGTGAGGCTCTGCTCTGTCTCTCCTGCCCCTTCTCAGGTCCCATTCACACAGAAGGCACCCCAGGGAGGGCTTTCGGAGCTTTGGAACCTAGCAGTTGCGGGTTTGCGTGCCAGCTCCTTAAGTTCCCAGCTGTGTGGTCCTGGATGCGTCAGTTAGCCGTCTCAGCCTCATTTTTTCATCTCCAAAATAAGTGTCATAACAGCCGCCTCACAGAGTAGTGGAGGGACGAAATGAGGTCGTGTACGTGGCATTGAGCAGACTCCCAACAGTCCGAGTGGACGTTACTAGAAGTGTCCTGTGGAGACAGTGAAGGGAAATGAGATGCCCTGCTTTTTAGCATAAACAGCCTGAGCCCGTGAGGTGTGGTTTTCTGTTTTAAGTCGCCCGAGTCTTGTTGGTTGGTTGGTTGGTTGGTTTCCGTGGGGAGGGAGGAAGGTGGCACCTTCAGAGAAGGTGACAAGTGTGGCCCTAGAACCAGCCCCAATGCACCTGCAGCCCCGTGCCACCGCGTGCTGGTCGGGCGGCCTCGACAGCAGCGCACCCTCTGGGCTGCGGTCTCCCCGTCCGTAAGACGCGGGTGGTGCGTGTCCCGCGGCCGGCCCGGCGTGTGACGGGGGCGGAGTGAGAAGGACGCACCGGGGCCTTCAGCGTGGCGCCGGCAGAGGGAGGGTCTCTCGGCCGTGAGCCGGGCACTCGGGGCGGTGGGGCGGCCCGCGCCCGGAGCGACCTGCCCTGGCCTCACGGCGGGCGCGTCTCCCCGCAGCACGGTCTTCCTCATGGGGCCCATGAAGCAGCTGAAGCGGATGTTCGAGCCCACGCGTCTGATCGCCACCATCATGGTGCTGGTGAGTCCGCCTGCCCGTCGCCCTCTGGGCGGGGCTTCCGTGGCCGCTCTGGGGAGCTTTTTCTTCTCAGACCTTTTTCCTTTCATCTCGACTCGTACGGAAGCCCTGGGAGTGGGCTCCTAACAGTGACCCCCCACTTGGGGTTTCCACGGGGTCAAGGTACGGCCAGTTCTATGAAGCACCTCCAGAGGGCGCTGCTTGCCTAGTCCGCCGCAGTGACAGGGCAGTGAGTGAGCTGGCCGCCCTCCAGGTGGGGGGTGGAGCCACGTGGACACAACTAGGGGCGATAACACAACACTGGGCTCATTCTCTAAAGGGGGACTCTCGCCCCTCACCGCCCTGTGACTTCGGAGTCACACCTGTTCTCACCGGTCTTCCTTGTGGCCCACCGCCCCCATTCCCTGCTCTGACGATTGTGCCTCCAGTCTTATCCTGTCTCCCCATCCCGTTAACCCAGAATGCCCGTCCTTCTCTGGGCTGTTCGCGTCCACGTGACCATCAGAAGCATTCCCACCCACACTCTCCAGCCTTTTATTTAATTATCAGTGTTGCAACGTTCGGAACGCGGGCAACACACTTTTTACTTTCGCTCGTGTACCTCTCATTTGGTCGAACAGGTGAGTTTTCTAAGGCCCTGTCCGTGTTTGCTGTTCATCCTGTGCCCTTCAGAACCTCGGGCTCAGAGCTGAGCTCGGAGGAAATACTTAGGACACATCTCTGGTGAAGGTACCATCGGGGCGGGTGGAGACGACAGGCATGACGGACGCTCAAGAGCCTGCCGTTCTTGGTCCGTCACGCGTGGGCATGGCCTGGACAGCAGCTTGTAGAAAGGACTCTCCAAGAAAAGACCTAGGGAAAGTGTTGGGTGACAGGGAAACCGATCTCTCCTCTGCCGGGTGTGAGGGTGGCATCTCATGTGCACCTTTGTCCTCGTGCGGCTCCTCCCACCGGAAGCCCAGCGTTGGGCAGGAGTTAGGGCACAAGCACGAGTGAAACCTGCGTTGGACTGTGTTTGGGCAGAGAGACCGGTGCCCGGGGGTGGGCCGGAAAGGTGACTGTTTGCTGGGTAGAGATTTGGGGGAAATCTGCAAGTAGAAGAGCATCCTTTTTTTTCCCCCTACTCGAGTTCTCATTGGCCACTTTAATTTCACTGCGCTTTTAACTCCTCTGCCGAACGTGGGC
>PVIA01013259.1:0-33109 GCA_004024845.1 Tonatia bakeri | reverse complement strand
TTGTCTTCAGTCTTGGTTGCGCGAGGAAGCACAATGCGACTGCCTATGCCTCCATCTTGGCCGGAACCCCCACTGTGAATGTCGTCAATACCATTTTGTATCAGTAACAAAGAATTTCTGGTATGCTCTCTTGATGGTAATATTGTGGAGTACAAATAAGGTGATGAAGTTCTAACCCCCAGTACTTGTGAATGCAACCTTATTTAAAACCAGGATTTTTGCAGGTGAAATCAAGTTAAGATGAGAGCATACTGCATTGGGATAGACCTAATCCAATGACTAATGTCCTTATAAGGAAAGAGAAATGTGAACACAGACAGACACACAGTAAGAACGCCATGTGATCATAGACACTGAGACTAAGCCAAGGAAGGCCAAGGGTTGCTGGCAACCATCAGAAGCTTAAAGAGGCAAGAATCCTTTCTTGGGTTCTTCAGAGAGTGCATAGCCCTGCTGACAACTTGATTTCAGACTTCTAGCCTCTGAACTGTGAAACCACAGATGAACAGACCATTTGGTGTCATTGTCCAGCAGATAGATTCCTTGAAAGGAGTTTCTAGAAAACCAAATGGAAGGGTCACCCCTGTTTTGTTTCTCATTTAGTATTATCCTTTCTCCTTTTTGTTTCATAATCTGGCTTCATGATCAGACTGAATTTTTGTAAATTATTCTTTTAGTTACTTTTTAAATTTGGGAAATTCTTGGTTTCTAAAAACTTGTTTCATAAAGTACATTTTAACTGCCTTACCCAGAAATCTACAATAACCCCATCTCACTGTTTAACAAGGCAATAATTAGTCCTAAAGTTGGCATATCCTCCAAGACTTTTGTTCAGATTCACTTCTCTTTGGTGACTAGATTACTGCCTATAAAACAGCACAGCAATGCTAAGAGCAAAAGGAAGAGGCCATCCAGAAAGGTGATTAACCAATGCTTTCTTCCCCTTGGTTTGGCATATATTTATTCTTGGAAGCAGTATATAAAACTCACTGTTAGTGACATTTATATTTTTCTAACACCTAATAATTTACTCTTTTATGGTGTAAAATCTCTTTCTACAGACTTTTTTCAACCTATCTTTTACATTTTTATGTCTCTCTACTATGTCGCTAGTCCCAAAACACTGTAAAATTTAAGAGTGTTCACAGTGATGTACACAATAGTGAAGAAAATTTCCTAGTTAAGCTGACTGTAATATCTTAAATAACTGATGGTAACTTTTGCATCTCTGGACATTCTCTGGATCATCCTTGAAAGTGATCACAATGATAGTGTACATCCAAAGGCTTCGAGAACACTTAGACCATCTTACCCTGTTAAGAATGTTGAACTATTAAAAAAAAGTATAAGAAAAAAGGGAGAAGAGAAGAGGGGAGTATATCCAAAAGAGTGACTAGATGACTGTTAACACATCTCCCCTATGTCTGCTGTACTTCGTAGGAGAATGGGCAATAATCTAACAAGGAAAAGTAAAGTCAAAAGAACAAGGCAATCTGAAAGCAAAATAATTGCTCTAGAAATCCAAGAGCATTGATGAGTTTGGTATGTAAGGAGACTGTGTGTGTCTGTGTTTTTGTTGCTACCATTTGAGCATGGGCTGGAAGGGAGAGCGTTATCACCACTCTGGCTTACTCTACCCCTTCCTTTTCCACGTCCCCAGCTAGAATTTACCATCTCTTAGCTGTTCCCTCAGATGCCATCCAGGCACATAATTGTGACCAAATGGCTAACAAATCTAAGCAAGCAAACATGTTAAGATGTACCTTTATAGGGCTTGCATTTTTTTATTGGAAACACCATCATTTGGGTTTCATTGGACATGTATCTAGAAACAGAACATTCTGTCAGTGGCAATTTTTCCAGTTTTCTTGTTCTTCTAGGATACCATTCTTTCTCAACATCTGTTAGAATCTTGGAGGCCTAAAACCACAATAGATTAAAATCCTTCTCTCATTCTTGAAAAACTAAGAAGGGCCAGATTGCGTAAGACCTTGACTTGCAGGCTTAATATTTTGTAGACAATGTGGGAGCTTCGATATTTTTTTAGTAATTTGGCAAGGGGGCGGGGGGGAAGACCATTGAGGAGAAGAAACGAGAGGCCAAAAGTTCCCTGAGGAGCCTGTGGACAGAACCAGAGCCAGGAGCAGCATGAGTACGAACAAAGTGGAGTCAGTGGGAGTGAGTGAGGGGGAGTCTGTGCAGGTCTGTGGGCTGATGGGCCTGGGGAGTCACAGAGAACAGAGGGTAGGAGATGACTTGGAGACTGGCTGGCAGGACAGTGAGTCAGAAAAGATTCCTGGAGGTAGCGTGGGCTGGCATTCGAAAAGCACCTCAGGAAGCTACAATAGCTGGAATTGCCCTTTGACAGGAGTAAATGTCACAAGAGCTAAGAGCCCATTTTAAAGCCCTAGTGAGATTCACCAAGCACAGTGAATTGACCCTAAATTTACTCCTTCAGGAATGTGAAAAGGTGACTGCTTTTTTATTTATTTGGCAGCTGATCTTCTCCCCAGGCTCTGGCTAATCGCCGTACTTGGGGGTCTGGTCTCATTACCCACACCACCCTACCGGCAGAACCTCAGGGTCCTGGCTTTTCAGTGCAGAGCAAGGCATCGTCTCTTGCACTGACAATTCAATTAAATTCTAACTTTTTAGCTTTACCTATTTCTTTATCCTTTCAAAATGCAAATGCCTTTGAAAAAAATACTATATTATGCAAATCATTCTCACTTTAGTGTGTAAGAATTTGTTAGATAACTTTCAATGGGATTGATTGTCAGCTGAGACAGGCCCAAAGAGAACAGACCACAGGGAAATTGGCTACAAGCAAGGACACAAACATTGACATGCCAGTGAGAGTACTTGGTGGCAAGCACCAGAAACCAATCCCAACTTGAGCAGAAAGGGAATCTATTAGAAGGATTTAAAGATCAAAGTTGTTGGAAGACAATATATGATATGAATGGGAGGACTGGAGGATCATGGTCTGGTAATAGGCAGAAACAAACAGGGGGAAGTCACCCCACAGGACTTGCTGCTGGGGATACCACCAATGGCATGGTTTAGTAGACATCACCACTGGGTCACTAGGCCCTTGTTGCCACACCTCTGGTCTCTTGTCTCTACCACCATCTCCATGAGTTCTTTATGTCATTCATTGAAGAGCCCAAGGCTTAAATAGGAGAATCTGGCTGAACCAGTCACACAGCCTGCCTCACTTCCAGAAGATAAGTGGCTACAGGATTCATTTGTACATAATGAAACAATGAAATAAAGGCCCCAATCTTCCACAGATCTTGGCATTTCTTTCAAAGAGACAGGCTCTCCTGTGCTGAGTTGCAAACATGGCAAATGTTCCCTACAGTAGACAAAATTAGCGAAGGTGCCAGAGTGGTTGGGCCTCAGCTCTATAACATCTTTTTACATATGTTAATTTTCATGCCCAGGGAGAATTCATCATCTCCAGTTTTATGAATAAGGAAACCAAGATTCAAAGAGACTGAGTAATTTGCTAAAGGTCCCACAGTTAGAAGGGAGTGAACAGGGATTCACGTTTCTGGTGGCTCCAACAGGCTGAGGGGATTAGTAGCACTGGAGTCAGGAGTGGTCTGGGCACTAGGAGTTTGTTTGGGGGAGCATGGAGTACAACTCGAAGCACTGGGCTTGGAGAGAGTGTTTAATTTGCTAGGGCTGCCATTACAAAGTACCACAGACTGGGTGGCTTTAACGACAGAAATATCTTTTCTCATAGTCTGGAGGCTAGAAGTTCAAAATCATGATGCCAACAAGGCTAGTTTCTTCTGAGGCCTCTCTCTGGCTTGTAGATGATCATTTTCTTCCTGCATCTTCACAGGGTCTTTCCTCTCTGCATGCCTGTGCCCTAACCTCCTGTTCTTATAGGAACCAGATTAGATTGGATAAGGGCCACCCCTAATGACATCGTTTAACTTAATCACCTTTTAAAGGTCTAATCTTCAAATAACAATCACATTCTGAGGTACTTGAGGTTGGGACTTCAATATAAGAATGAGAAGTGGGCACACAGTTCAGCCGTAACACAAAAGTAACCAGTCAGGAAACCCCTTCTGTCAGAAGAATGTCAGAAAAGGAAGGTAGGGGGACCCAAACAGAGAGCTCCCTCAGTCCCCATTTCATAGATCTGATGAATAACTGCCATACCTGCCTTCACCATCACTCACACTGTTGGGTTACTTTTTATTACCTCCAGGTTAAATTACCCTTCGATCAACAGTGTTTTGGCCTGTCTCCTGCAATGGAGTTCTGTCAAATTCCAGCTACTAAATTGCCAGACCTATGCTGGGAGATCCATGCAGTGGGGGAGTCCTGTAGATTGAATTGTATCTCCCCCCAAATCATATCTGGAAGCCCTATGAGGTGGCTTTGGAGATGGGGGCTTTGGGAGATAATTCGGTTTAGATCAGGATGTGAGGGTGGGCCCTCAGGATGGGATTAGTGCCCTTGGAGACACCACAGAACTTGCTCCTGTGCTCTCTGCCGTATTAACACACAGTGAGAAAGTGACCATCTATAAGCCATGCTGGCACATTCATCTTTAACTTCGAGCCTTCAAACCTCAAGAAATTCAATTTCTGTTGTTTAAGTCACCCAGTCTATGGTTTTGTGTTATGGTCTGGGCAGATTAAAACAAGAAAAAAGGAGCTGTTCCAGGAGCCCTGTGTCTCCCTGCCTCAGCCTCCACAGCCGTCCCTGCCCTGACCTCATCTTTCTGCATCCCCGCCTCTTTCTTTCCAGGTCTCTCTCACTGAATTCATGTCCTAGGGCTGCTGTAAAAAATGACCACAAACACGGTGGCTTAAAACAGGAGAAATGTATTCTCTCATAGTTCTAGAGGACAGAAGTCTGAAATCCAGGTGTCAGTGGGGCCATACACTCTCTGAAAGTTCTGGAAGAGAATCCTTCCTGCGTCCAGTGGCTCCTCAGCCGTGGCTATGTCACTTCTCTTTGCCTACATCTTCACATGGCCTTCTTCCCTCTGTCTCTCTGCATCCCAAATCTCCCTCTCTTTTCTCTTGCAAAGATACCTATCAGACATTGGATTGAGGTCCACCTTAAATTCAGGATGATCTCATCTTGAAATCTTAACATAATTGCACTTAATCTCTATTTCTAAATAAGGTCAGATTCATATGTTCTGCAGGTTAAGACTTAGACATATCTTTTGGGGGACAACTTTGTACTCAGTCCTCCCACACACCTCCCTCCCACCCCCACCATAGATCATCTTCCCATCTCCACAACCCTGCTGCCTTTTCCCCCTTCCTGAGCCTTGATGATGGAACCTTGGGCTAGATCAGAGGCAGATACTGCTGGATGAGAGACTGCGTCTTATCCTCACATCAGGACACCAGCACCTAGGGAGGACAACGTTTTCAGTCTCCAACTAAGAACATGAGAGCAGTCTTAAAATGACTCTCCTCACTGTGAAGGAAATAGTTTACACATTAATATGAGTGTTTTTATACAAAGAATATTTACTTACCCAGCTGGCAATGTCACAAGTCTGCAGGCAAGTCCCAACAGCCAGTTGTGCCTTGTTAAGGATTCATTGACTTTTGGGTGGCACAGATTCCACTGTCACCTATGATATGATCAATGGGCCAAGTTCCAAATGCATTTAGCTGCGTTCAGAGTGTGAGGAAGAGGGGAAGAGTTAAATAGCTCAGCGCCCCCCCCCGCAAGAATCTAAAGGCTTTATCCACATGCCCTTGCACCTTTTCCCTCACTGAATAAAACATTCTGGGTCCAAGAGTGAGGCCAGTCCCCACTCCCAATATACCACTGGCCTCCTGGCAACCTGTCAGCACAGACTCCTCAGGGACTACCAAGGACCCAGCTCCAGGATTAAAACTCTGTCCCTTTACCAGGGGTGGCTCTTCTTGCAGCTCACTGTCAGTGAGTCCTTGATCACTGTCTTTACCAGTGCAAGCCAGCCTGGGGAAGAAGCAGGCATAGCTGGTTTAAACCATCCAGCTGAGAACTGGGATCAGAGGGGAGTGCTGTTCTCAGCCCCATCACACCACTCCAGGGAATTCTTGCCTTTCATATAAATACTGAGGGTGGAACTTTCAAGCCCTGGATCCCCCAGTCTTGCTTTTCCTCAAGTATAGCCAGGGAACTTTTTTTCTTTTTTGAGGTGAAGGGCTAAAAAGAGTAATGACTGTTCTTTAAAATGGACACTGGAATGTTTTACTGTGGGACTTCTCCCTCATACAGCATCATTTTAAATTTAGGAGCTTCAGTTAATTTGATATAAGGCTGGCTTACTCAGAATTACTGGGACCCAGAAGCAATGTCCTGTACTCTGGAAGCTAGTAGGGTTGCTTCATCCTCCACCAGGATTCTGCATTGAAAGTAGGGGCCCTTGCCATGAAGATCCTACCTACCCTTCCCCCAATCTCCTCAACTCCAAATGATGGGTGAGGCCATTCACTGGAAATGTGGGCAGCTAGGAGACAAAGGGATTGCCCCAAATCTGGGCGAGAGACATTCAGGTGAGTCAGTTAATGACTTCACCTGCTATGGCTTAATGGAAATATATGTAAACATGATGAATTGCACTCAGAGATTCCTCTCCACTCCCTCCCAAAACCCCATTAAAGTGACAGAAAAGAGATTAAAAGGCATCTACCCACAAAAATAAAGAGAACATGAAAAGCATCAGAGCAGAGAGAGGTCAGCTAAACTTCTGAAAGGGTGATCAGATCTAGTAGTGATTAACTGAGCAGCCAGAGGAGTAGAGAGTCCTCGGTGTGGGGGCTGAGCCAGGGGCTGGGGGCCGGTTCACACCACAAGACCCAGGAAGTCTCAGCAAGCAGAGGGTGTTTCTCTTGGAGAAGGTACAAGTGAAAGGTACTGAAAATGGGAGGATTCAATGAAATTCTATATAAAAATTTATGGGTCCCCTTGCCCACCACCCCTCATCCAAAAAGGGGGATCACTCTCCAGAGAGGAGAAAGCAGAGGGTCCAGGCTCATGAACCCAAGCCCAGGTATACACGGTGGGTAAGGTCAAAGACAAGCGCTGCCACAGTTCCTAACCAAAGTTGGCTTCAAGCTCTGTAGGCCAGGCTCAGACCCTCTCTTCTCCCCATCCCCAGGCAGGAAACTAGAGATCCTTTCTCAGGGAAATTGATCAACCCCAGTGGCTTGGTGGCCGATATGACACTTGAGAGTTCCTCAGTGAAATAGCCAGCTACCCTCTGGGAAATTCTACCAAAAGGAAAACTCTCACATGCAGAATTTCGCATCACTGTTTTAGGTGCTTACTTTTAAATATGTAAGAACTTAAAAAGTAACAGATATTTGAGGAATGTCTTTGTAAAGAAAGACAAAAACCAACAGAAAAAAAAGGAGAGACAATGTAGAGATCAAAATATCTTTTTAAAATCTGTAATTCATTTTTAAGTGAGAGAAAAAGGAGATAAAGCATCCACAAAACAAGATCAAGATGTCATATAAAGAGGAGCAAATAAAAATGATAACATAATTTTTTAAAACTTTATTATAGAAGGTGGAGATGTGTCCTTTAAATGAAGGACACATAAAGAAGAAATTCTTTCCAAATGAAGAAATTGGAAAATAAGAAATAAAATATGAGAAAATTAGATTAGTCCACCAATTTTGAGAGCTAGACTTTTTTTTTCCACTCCGAATGAAGAAAATTATCAAAAAATAAAATAAGAGAACTTTCGAGAAATGAAGGACTCCTGATCGAACTGTCTCACCAACTACTTGGCACAATGAACAACACAAACAAATAAAACAGGTGAAAGCAGATCACTTTAAAATTTCAGAATCCTGGCAAAAGCGAGAAGCCTCTACTATGTTCTGTAGAGGAAAAGAGGGGGTCCACGAAGGGTCTGGAATCAGAAAGGCATTGGACTTTTCAGGAGCAAAACTGGAAGCCAGAAGAATAATGCCTTCAAAAGTATTTTCAACCTAGAATTTATAGTCCCCCAAACCATCAATCAAAATATGAAAATAAAAGAAATACATTGTCATTTTCAGACATGCCAGACTCAGGAAACCAAAAAAACCAGGAAGCTATTGGAGACTGTGATTCACCAAAGCAAGGAGATACACCCAGAATGAGCATGACGTGGAATCCAAGAAACAGGATGTCCAACACAAGTGAGAATTCCTAGTGTGATGGATGGGAACCCCAGGTCAATGACAATAGCTCTTCAGCTGACCTAAGAAAACACCAGTTCATACTGCAAGAGGTAACAGGAAAGCTCTGGAAAAGAAATACCATATGAGCAAAGGAGGGCTGAGGAAATACCTGATAGATTGCAACAGAAATCTCTAAAAGAATAATCACCAAGAAAAATATGAATCACATTGATTATCTGTTGTGTTATAATGTTTTGAGAAATTTATACTCCGGCAAAGAATTTGAGGATAAATAAATGGTAGGTACATTTTTACAAATTTAGGAAATGAAAAAATGAAGCAATTATTAACTTCTAGGGAAACAAAACAGTGACCACGAAAGAAAATAACCATAGTACACTACATGGCTAGGTTGTTTATATGAGCATAATATTGCAAAAACAGAAATTTGGTTTAACCAAAAATTAATCTATAGAGTTAACTACATTGGAAGAATGTGGGTAGGTGTTTACGAAAAGAGTCAAGCTTTATATCCTATAATGAGAAGCAAATAGATGATATCTATTATGGATAGAACGATTGCTTCCCTCAAAATTCACATGCTGAAGCCCTACCCTGCAATGTGATAGGATTGGGAACTGGGGCCTTTGGGAGGTGATTAGGACTAGCTAGATCATGAGTATAGAGCCCTCATAATTGGGACTAGTGCTCTCAAAAGACTGATGAGAGAACTTGCTTTCCCTCCGCTCTCCACCTTGTAAGGACACACTGAGAACTTGGCAGTCTGCAACCTGCGAGAGGGCTCTCACCAGAACCCAACCACGCTAGGACCCTGATCTCAGACTTCCAGCTTCCAAACTGTGAGAAAATAAGTTTCTATATTTATAAGCCACCCAGTCTGTGGTCATTTGTTAGAGCAGCCCAAAGGGACTAAGACAATATCTAAACTGTACAATTGAAAAATTGCAGTGTAATCTTATTATTTTACAACATGAAGATAAACCTCAGAAGACAGACCTAAAAGAGTTAAAATGCTTGCCAGATGAGTGGACAGGTGGGTGAGGTGGGGTGAGCAAAAACTGCTCTACTCGTTGTTGTTACTGTTGTAAACTGTTCATTTTCGTTTTTTTAAAGATTTTATTTATGTATTTTTTAGAGAGGGGAAGGGAGGGAGAAAGAGAGGGAAAGAATCAATGTGTGGTTGCCTGTCACACACCACTTACTGGTGACCTGGCCAGCAACCCAGGCATGTGCCCTAGACTGGGAATCAAACTGGCAACCCTTCGGTTCACAGGTCGGCACTCAATCCAGTGAGCCACACCAGCCAGGGACTGTTGCATTTTTAAAACTATGCCCCTGTACTGATAAAAATGAAAATTAAATGTAAATGTAAATGTAAAATGTTTGTTGTAGGTCTCCGGCTCTTACATTTAGAAAAAATTCTAGCATGAAAGAGTATTTACTAAGTACTTGCCTCATATATAGCAAATTTTAGACCTCAAAAAAAAGTTTATATTGTATTACTCCTTAGAAAATGTGTCTTTATATACTTTATCAGTTTTGTTCAAAAAACTTTTACAGAACTCCTATCGTGTTCCATCACTATGTACAAAGGTGCTAAAGCTCTGTCTTCACAGCTGAAGGAAGACCTCATGGTCTGGTGAGGACGCCCAGTCCTGTGGTGGGTGCAGTCGGTGCTGGAGTGACGCCTCCACAGTGCAGGAGAAGCACAACATTCTGAGGCAGCCATTCTTGTTACAGGGTGCAGCCAAGAGGGGGGACCCCAAATGGACATTTGAAATGGGGTCCAGAACTCAAGATGTCCAGGAGATTCTAAGATGTCTTTACTTACCCCTTCTCCCACAGGTGTGAGTTGGGGGAAGGGGCACACAGAGCAAGAACATGCAGGGCAGCTTTGCAGCTAATCCATGGCATGGTCATTTAACACACCTATAGACTTGGGCTGGTCGCTTGAATATGCTAAATAGCTATAGCCATGCTCTGGGCCAGGGGCATGGAAAGGGACTCCCCTCCCGCCCCCAAGATGTGACTAGGGGGGCAGGTCCTCTGACTTACAGCGCCTGTGTGGGAGCTTGGAGAAGATTGGCTCCACGACATGGGGTGACACTTGCCCAGACCCATGATGTGGTGACCAGAAAAGCTGGAAAGGACAGCAGATTGAGGGCAAGTGTGGCCGAGTGTGGGAGGAGTCAGAATGGGACTGCTGAGGAAGATTGGCGCGGGGATTTAAACCCAGACATGGCAGCCATAGAAAGGAGAGAACCACGTGGTTTTGGCTGAGTGGGGACTCCCGTGGTCCTGGGGCAGAGAGGACCATGTGGCTGGAGCAATGGAGAGAGGACCACGCAGCTTTGCCAGAGTGGGGACCTCTGCAGCAGTAGTAGGGGGAACCACCACCCAGCTTTAGCAGAGATTCTGGTGACACAGCTGATGGTGCCAAGACCCTAGAGAGGCCTACCAGCCAAGCATGGATTACTGGGAAGAACCAGGGGTTGCCCGGACTTCTATTTTCTTTCCTGAGATACGGTACCCCAGACTGGGCAAAGGGGAAGGAAGGACTATGTACGTTTATGGGTGTTTTAAGGGACTTTAAGATTTTGATAAAGACATTAGGTCACTACTTTAAGTTTGTATAGCACTAAATAAACATTTCCTTTCCTTTTCATGAATCTCTGGCATTGAGAGACATCTTTCCTGTAAGGCAGAGGACATGACAGACCTGGGTCTCTTTCAATAATAGTATTATCATCCCAAGCCCAAAGTGCTTCACGAGTTTCTTAACCAATGCACATTACTATCACTACCCTGACACAGACGTTCGCTGTCTGCTTTATTTCTGCCAAGCTCTTGTCATGTATAATGTTATATAATCAAAGAAATATAATAAAGGGGGTTTTTTACATCTACTTAAGCTGTTAGCCTCTGAAGGTGTCATTTGCCTCTCCAAATTTTCATTATAAAGAGTTCAGTAATCCAAGTAATACCAAATACTGAGAAAACTATTAGATGCGAGATTGTAATGTGGAGCTCAGAATGAAAGATTGTATTATGACCCAAGGATTTCTTACAATCACAGCTCCTAACACAGAGTCTAATACAGCCAACATATTTAATCAAAACCCCAGGTCTCCTGGAATCAAAGGGAAAGCAAATAGGTAGTGGGACTTCAGTAGCAGTGTCTGCTCACCACACTTCAAATTCTTTCTCTGGTCCCAACTCCTCCCGACTTCCTTTAAGAAACTGCTCCTTCCTCTCAAACCCTGGGGAGGTTTGGGTAAGACACCAGCCACTACACCCTGCGCGGGGGCATTGGCTCATCACCCAGCCTGAATTGGGAGGGGACCATGTCAGGCCATAGTGTCCTCCTTGGAATCAGAAGCAATGGGAGCGCCCTCTCTCTTTGTTTGGAGCATAGCTGGACAGACATCACATCAGAGCTGCTTCATCCATGTCCCCTCACAGAGGAGAAAGCTTCGAGAATAGCATTAATAACCCTAACTTATTGTTGTCTCATAATAGATCAGATCCTATCCTAAGGATTTCCCAAATACTAACTTATTTAATTCTTAGAGCAACCCTCTGATGCAGGTTCAAATATGACCCCATTTTACAGGTGCAGAAATTGAAACACAAAGACATTAAGCAACTTTTGCAGCCAGATTCCCAAATCCAAACTCTCAATCAACACACAGAGCAGAAGCCGGAAGTGGGGGGAAGGGACTTGAGTCACTTGCTATGCAGCCAGTTCTCACTGGTTCACAAACCCTGACTGATACACATCCTGTCTAACATATTGACTAAGATCTCTTCTCACCTTAGAGGCTAATTAAAAGAAAATGGGGCATCACTGTGTAACTCTACAGGAAAAATAAGAGAACCTGTTGAGGTGCAGACCATTCAAAGTCAAGTGTGAGAGGAGGGAATGAGTGCCCAGTGAGACACTCTCACCGCCTCACTTGCTCTGGGTGTGGCTATGTCTGCGTGGGAGGCAGCCAACTAGGGACAATGAGGACTGAGGTCAAGGCTGGCCGGTGGAAGACAGCCAACGGGGAGGAAGAACCTACATTCCTAATGGTGTCACTGAACTGTGAAATGAACCAGCCCTAGAGCCATCTGGCCTCCAGACTCATAGTTATGTCAGATAATAATTTTCCTCATTAAGTTATTTTGAATTGGAGATTTGTTAGTTGTAGCCAAAGTGTCTTATATGTTACTCCTAAAATCTCGCCTCTGCCACTTATCAGCTATATGATAAATAGAGCTTCACTCCACCTTCACTCTTCACTGGAGGCTCGGTTTTTTCCTCTGAAAAATGAGTTAATAATGCTTATTATTAGATAGTTTATAAGAGGAAGAGTTGTATATAGCACCTGAAGCAGGGCAGAGACTTAGTACAGAGCAGGTAGTGTTATCTGTGCCAACACACCATCCTTTCAGGTCAGCAGAGACCCATTTGACCTTAGACTTGATGCACAATGTGGTAAGACTGAGGAAAAGTAGTACTCGAGTGATCTTAGGCTCTGGAACAAGGAGACTGGGACATGAGGACTGAAGGCAGAGGGACCCAGCACCTCCTTATGAAATAATGATCCCTACCAAGAGCAAGAGAGTATTTAGAGTTATGCCCACAGAACTATTCAGTTATGAGTTTGAAGTTTACAAAACATGTATACACAGACCATGCTTTCTTCTAGCCAAGCTATTCAGTAAGAACCCAAGTCAAAAAGGCTCCAAACATTGCTAATCATAGTCCAGACCCTGCTCAGGTGAAAATGCCTTACAGGCAAAGTCTCCAGTATAATCTGCCAAAGTTACACAGGGACCACACCTGGTTCCTTTGCATTTATCTCATCAGACAGGCTGAAATGTGTATAGAAAATGGAAACCAAGCATCCAGTTTAACCTCAGAGAATCCCTAATTTCTGTTCTGACCAAGGGACTTCCTTAGAGGCTGGAGCAACGAATTGCGTACATCAGCTGTCTCTTAGCCCAGTCTACTCATCTGTGCTTTGAGGCTATTCCAAAAAATAACCAACTTTAACTTTTGAGTGGAATTTTTTTTCTCTCTGATGATTTGTTCTATGGGACTATGGGCTCATACAAGTGGGTCCACAGTTGTTCTAGAGTTTACTCAATCACTTTTCCTTTGGGACTCCATCCACAAGCAGGATGGTTTCATTGGGTCTGTCAATCATGGCCCCTCCTCCACCAGGCGGTAGATGCTCGCAGACAGGCTTACAGGACCCCAGACCCTGGCCTGTCCACAGTAACCGCTCCTAGGATGGGTGAGCGGCTGAGGCTACTTTCCCCGACTCTTCTGGAGAGCAGGGGTTGAACATTGGTGAGTCTAAGAGTATTTTGTTAGAATTGCATATCATTTTCAAAAGCAGAAACTTTTTACATGGAAAATCCAGATTTCTGGCTTTTCTTGAAAATTGGAGGATCTGGTGACCCTGGGTCATGTCCCTAAAGTGGCTGTAGCTGGTTGTGGAATCTCCATTTGTCAAAGTGCCCAGTACATGGCCCTTGTCACACATTTATATTTCCTGCCTGGCCCTGCTCCCTGCTCTGGAAATCTACTGGGAAAGACTGCCTTTGCCTGCAGCCCCTGGTGGGGCCTTCTCCACTCAGGGAGGAAACCTGTGCCCAGCAAGGGAGAAAAGGACATATTCAGAGGGTGGCAGATCCAAGAAGCAGGAGTACACCTAAGGACACTGGAGGTGAGACTGAGTAGCACTTAGGGACTTAGCCATTTAGGCTCTCATCTCATGGTCACCTGTGTGTCAGAAATCTTTGTTCCCAAAGAACTTTTGCTTTGGGGCTTCCCAGATAAAGGGACAACTTACAATCATTCCACTGCAGAGACTTCAAAGGCTCTGGCCTCGCAGATGTGAGTAGGATTTGAGGTTCTCAAAGCCCCATAAGTCTCTGTTCTACCTTTTTTCAGATGCCCAACAGATTATCCAGGTGATTTAAATTTGGAATAAATTAGATTCAACTTGGCAAATACTCTCTTTTGTTCTCTTACGAGCAACCTGTGAAAAGGTGCTGGGACAATGCAACTTAAAACAAATGTTCCTAGCTACGAGGGCTGCATTTACCTGCAAGCAAACCTGTCTTCCCTTTCAGGCAGCATGGGTTCTGGGTATCAGAAGATTCCATCATAGGGCACAGACAGCTGGCAAGTGCTTTTGTGATTTTCTCTTTGGGAGATTGTGTAGGTTGGTCAGTGTGTGTATACGTGTCCTTCCGGCCCTGTTTGTGAACAGAGAGCTAAAGCACTCAATGGGGGCATTTGCAACTTTTCAAAGCAAAGACAGCCGTAAAAGGAACCCGTGCTTTTTCTGGGGTTGTTTACAGAGAAGTAACCCCTGTGTCATTTTCCCTCGCAGGGAGGTCCTTCCCTTGATTGCTAATCATCTGTGTACTTTCGCCATGTGTGGTGTAAGCCATGGTCCGGCCGAGCAGCCCCCTCCACCCGCAGCTTCCTCCAACTGTGGCGGCCACCCAGGGTGCAGCCCCCACAGAGTCAGGTCTCTTGCCGGAGGCCGCCCAGGGCTCTCCGCGCCCACCCCGCCTCCCCGCCCCGCCCCTCCGCTCCCCACCGCGGCGGCCCTGTGGAAGGAACAGCCCTCCCTGACCTCCTACCCAGGACACCTTTTCGTGCCTTCCTTCCAGGCCAGCGGCCGGGCCGGGCCACATGCGCGTTCTTCCGAGCCTTTCTGGGAGCCAGGGAAAGCCCAGGAAGGGAAGTGGCAGGTGGTGGCCACCAGCGAGTGGGCCTGCAGCCTCGCGGCCTCCGGGCACCTGCACCTCCCGGCAGAGTCTTTGGGAACCTCCCATGTGACTCTTGATGGCTCAGATCACTTGAGGGACTGAAAAATACCCTGGAGGCTTGTGTGCCTGGCTGGAGCGAAGGGACAGAGGGACCGAAGGAAGGGGAGGCGGAATTCAGATGATTCAAGTACTATGAGCAAGGGGTTGATGGGGTTAGAGTTGCCCACCCTCCGTCCCCCAGGCTCTGCATGGGGGCTGGCCCGAGGAGGTGCAGGGATGGCTGCAGGGAGACCGCAGGCGGACGGCTCTCGTGGTCCTCCAGGGAGAGAAGGGGCGTGGACTAGGTGGCCCTAGTCCTGGCATGTTCCAGGGACAGGCCAAAGATCCTGCACTCTTGGGGCTTATGTTCTTGAGGGGCTGCCAGACCGTACATCAATACATAATACAGTAAAGTTTCAAGTTGTGATAAGTTCTTTGAATAAAAAAGGAGAGCGAGGGGAAAAGAGAAGGCGAATGAGGAAAATTGAGGCGTAGAGAGGAGAATCCAGACAGGAAGTGGCAGTGCCAACCCCTCCACCCCTTTTGCTTCGTAGTCCAGGACAGCCCAGGTGCTTCCCAGTGGGGCCTGGTGAGGAAGCTGTCAATTTACCAATCCTGGAGCCGCTCTCAGTGAGCCAGCACATCCGGGGTGGCAGAGTGCATGGTGTGCCTGTTCAGCAAGTGTCCCAGGTGAGTCTTATCATCAGACAAGTTCAGGAACTGGAGACGTGAGGACTGTGATTTGTGAAATCAGATAGACTGGAACTTTAGCTTCATGCCTATCACTTTTCTTATGACCCAGGGCCCTCTGCTTTAAACCTCCTAAGCCTCACCACCACCATCTATAAAATGGGCATCATACCATTGCTAGCTTCACAGAGTTGTTATAAAGAATAATGATAAAATGCACATAAACCACTTTGCAGGGTGTCTGGCCCAGAGTGTCAGTGATAAAATATGGAGGAAGGGCTATCTACAGCATGATTTGTTAATACTTGATTATATTCTGTCAAGTTAATGAGTCTCTATAAAAACTCTACTGTTTATGTTTTACATCTTGAAGCCCAAACTCTTTTTTCCCTTGCTCCCCATGTTAAATCAAGTCCCACTCACCCCATCTCACAACCGTGTGTCCCACCCCCACAGCCAATGCTCTGGTCCAGCTCTCACCACCCCCACTGCAATAGCCTCCCACGGGGCCTCCCTCACCACCTCAGAACTATCCATTCACGGAGCCTGAGCCCTGCTGCTGCTTTAACAGGATTGGATCACTCTTTCACTTAGTTTAATGGCTTCCCATTGTTCTTCAAATAAAATCAACATCATTACATGGCTTCTGCTTCATGCTCCAGCCTCACCATGGAAACCCTACCCTTGGAGTTTTCAGTTGAAACTTTAACATGACTTATGCAGGAAGCCTTTATACTTCCATAGCAACCTTTTGTAAAAGTTATCAGACTTGCAATTATAGTCATCCCTCAGTATCCGTAGTGAACTGGTTCCAAGACTCTCGGGGTACCAAAATCCACAGTTCTCGAAGGCCCTTCTATAAAATAGCATGGTATTTGCAAATAACCTATGTTTGCATATTATAGGCTACAGCAGGATGTGCCAACACTTCATTTGCATGGATTCGGCATAGTGCTTGGCACCATGATAAGTTTCAAATGTTGCTTTTCTGAAACTTTCTGGGATTTCTTTTCCTGAATATGTTTGATCCATAGTTTGTTCAATTCGCAGATGCAAAACCCACAAATAAAGAGGGCCAACTGTAGTTGTCTAATGTCTGTCTTCCCCATGGAATTGTAAGCACTGTGAGAACAAGGACAGAGTCTGTCTTCTGAGAGATGTGGGTCGTATCGGGAGTAAGAGTGCCCACTAGTGAGACAACTCCCCAGCTTTGAATCTCAGCTCTATCACTTACTAGTTGTGTGACTGCAGGTAAATCATTGGGCTTTCTAGGCTTCTGCCTCCAAACCCACAAAATCTATCTCATGGGGTTATTTTAGAATTAAGTTAGATAATATGTGAGGACAGCAGAGAACATTCATTGCCTGATACATGGTTGACCTTATTAATGCTAACTGCTATTATATTTATTCACTCTAGACCAGTATCTAGACATTATGCACTCAATAAATACTTGTTGAATAAAATTTTTTTCCTTTATCCTGCTTAGTATGTGGCTTCCCATGTCCAGCAGCTAGCTACCATTTATGGTACTTCAATTCCATAGCTGAGCAGAGAGTCTTGAGTAACTTGTGTGTATTTTATGTATTTATGTAATTAGAACTAAGAATGGAGTTTCTATAGGATGGTTTGAAAAAGAGATTCTGATTTCAGAAATAGAATATTTCAATAGTACAGCAAGAATTTCTTGCGAAGAGACAGTTTTGGGGTAACTTACTTGCAGGATGCTTTGGAAGTACTTTGGCTTTCAAGTTCTCAAACACACATTAAAATAATAGAAATATTATAGTGTAATCTAATTCCTTCTGTCTTCCTTAGGGAATGCTGACTGTGGTGAAGATCTGGTTTTTAGGGTATAGATGCAAGCTATACAATATAGTGACTTGATTCTAGTAAACATCTTTAAATGGATAAAAACATCCATGCTCTGTGTCCTGAGGTGTTCCCTATCTTCATCAACACTGACTTAAGGCAGAGTCTTAAAAATTCCCATCCATGTGCTACAGAAATGTCAAGGGTATCCCACAGCCAATTCTGCAGAGCTCCCAACCATGATGGTACAGCAGTGAACTGTGGGATTTGGAAATAGTCTGAACGGCCAAACCTCCATCTGGACCCCACCCCGCAGGCAGTTCCTTCTAATCGTTAAGGTTAGTGGTGATACTGAAAGAGTTACCTGTGTCTTTAGTTACCAGACTTCCATGTGCATGACTTGTCTTAAAAGATGTATGCGGAGAAGTGATAACAGCCCTGCCCCAGACATGTGTTCAAATAATAATTGATTTAGAGTGTTAAGTTGCATCATTAGATACCAAGATGAAATGAGCCTATATCCCTTCCCTTTGTGTGTCACACTACCTAGGTAAGGAGATAATGCAAACATCCACTCCTACCTGGAACAAGCCCTATCATGGGGTCACTTCAACTAGAGCTTCTAAAACCTGAATTAGCACAGGAATGCCCTACAGATCATGTTTAAATGCAGACTGTGACTGGGGAAGGCTACAGTGGGGCCTAAGACTCTGCATTTCAAGCAAACTCCCCACTGATACTATTGCTGCTAGCCTGGGAATAACACATGAGTTTGGGGTTTAAGGGATAGCCAGCTGGCTATGGAGCGGTGTTGGAGAGGGGACCCCACAAGGCAACAAAACCCTTGAAATGGTGCTCATTTCATTTATAAGATGTTTCCCCATTTCCTACCTCCAGGTCTCCACACCAGTTTTTTCACTCTCTGTGGAGTCAGTCACCCTCACCTTAACCAGAACCAGTAAAAATATGTTCAGCTCATGCTCCGAATTAATCCAATCTCCAGGTCTCTATTGTCTACCTCCAGAACTGGAAACGACACTGCCATACTTCCTTAGCTTTCTGTGGCCTTTTCAGACTATTCTTGTTGATTTTTACAGAGAAAATAAGCAAACAACTGGGAGAAAGGGAGCTGGTTTACATGGGTAATTCTGCTTTTCTGTTAACATTTAAAATTGTGATGGAATTTCTGCTTTAGCTCAAAATACCATCAACCTTATTCTCAGTCAGCATTTTAAGGGACCCTCTGCAATGCAACCCCCACATTTGGTTCTGACAGTCTGATAGTCTTTTAATGTAGAGAATTGCAGTCCAAGATGTTTGTGTTTATATCCCCAGTCCAGAATAAATAAATAGCTACATGGTATTGAAATCACCTGTCAAAATATCCACTGCAGTTCTGGGGCACAAAGAGAAGTTTCTTGGTGTGATTGGTTTATTCGCAGGAACAATTCAAAGGCTGTTTATCTCATTTAGTTAAAAAAAAAAAAAGACCTGTAATTACTGCATTTTGACCCCAAAGCAGGCAATTACTTCACCAAAGCTCTCCCCAGGAAACCAGACATTAGCCTGGCTAATTAGGCTGACCTCACTTGCAAACCGCTTATCGCTCTGCACATGGCGGCCTGGGACATGAGGACCGTGCTGGGCCCCGGGCCTGCTAGTCAGGGCAGACTGCTCTGTGTGTTGTGTTTTTACTACTTACTTTTATGTGTTCTTGAAGCGCCATCCCTTTCCCAGAGACAGGCTCTCATCAAAAAGAAAGGGTGCTGAACAAACTGATCCCCTTTATTACACAAGGAGGAGGAAGCTGGGTAAAAAAAAAAAAAAAAGAAAGAAAGAAAGAAAGGAAAGCAACTGAGGTTGTAAATTCTTTCTAACATGGGAAATTATCCTTTGCCCTTTAGGAAAATGGTTTGTTGTTTCAGCCCTTGGGGCACATTTCCTTAGCCCCCTTTTGTTCTTGCACATTTCGGGGGTTAACTTCTGTGTGGGTTCTATGAGACTGAGAAAAAAAATTTTTTAATGTCTCAAGCATGCAGAATTCTCCCCTTCTAAAGAGTCAGACATCTCTTCAAGGAGCACTGCAAGGCAGGTCACAAAATTATCACACCCCTTCCACACATGGAGAAGCACATAGAAAGATAGCTTGTGAGGTTCTGGCTGCTCAGAGCTCAGCCACACCAGGTGGTCAGAATGCTTGCACTTGGCCTTTAACTCCAGTACACCCTCACAACTGAAACAAGAGTTTGCACTTGGAAGGTTTTCAAGGACAGGATAGGAATAGGTGATCCTTCTCCAGGGGTTCAAACTAGAGGTATCCTCTTGCCAATGCAATGACAGGATGCCTTGGAAAATGAAAAGATGGTTTATTTCATTTGGGCGGGTCTCAGAAAGCAGAAGGCAGTCCAAGTCAGCTTGAGTCAGCTTTGCTTAGAGGTCAGAATGGCTGGGGCGACTCATTCCTTTGAGCTGAGATCCTAGTGGTATTAAAGAAAAAAATTACTCTGACACTTGTTAAATGGTAAGGAAGACTTTATTCAGGACTGTGGTGATGTATGTCATGACTGTGGCAGTAGTGGAGAGACAGAGGGCTCAACTCTGAATCCGGCCAAGACAGCTGGGGATTCGCAGCCAAGGAGCAGAGTGCAGGGTCAGTGGATGGAAAAGTACTAATAGTAGACATCAAGTGGGGATTCTTGCTAACTCAAGTTAAGATTTTTGCCCAAGGCAGGCCAAGGTGATCAGATTAGAGGGAGATCCATTATCAAGGGTGGTAGGATTCTCACTAAAATGACTTAGCAGGATTCTTGCTACAATTGCATGAGGCTGGCTGAATATAGGGCCTAAAGATAAGGCCTCTCTGAGAAGAGGGCTCAGAGGACTCTAACTAAAGTTTGGTCAAGGAAAGTTTGGTCTTTGTCTGTGGAAAGTTGAAAGGCAAAAGTTGCAGGAAGCACCTGGACCTGTTGCCTAATGGGTTTAAAACAAGGACCAGAAACAGAACGAAGCAGCTCTGAGCCAGGAGAGGTGGGTGTTCATCAGTGTGCACGTGGCTTGGCAGGTGTGCTGCTGGCTTCGGGTTGGCTGAGCTGCTCCAGCTGGCCACATGAGAACCAGGTGGAAAGAATTCCTGACACAAAATCTTCCTGGCTTCCTGCAGCTAAAAGAGTCAAGATATTTTGTGACTATACTCAGAGGAATCAGTAGCATTTGGTGCTGTACTAGCGGTCAGACCACCTGATGCTTTACTCAGCTCCGCCTTGTATGGAACCATGAGATTTCCAAAGGAAAGTGCCCACAGGTGAATGGGAAAAGCAAAGAGTGATGCTACCTACTCACTCTCACTCAAAGTCAAGGGAAAGGGATGAATATTACAAAACGGTAATGCCCACATTTTGAATGACCATTTTATTTTGAGAGGTGTGGGAGGGAGAAAGAGGGAGAAACATTGATATGTGAGAGAAACATCAATCAGTTGCCTCTCACGTGCCCCCAGCTGCACACCTGGCCCACAACCTAGGCATTTGCCCTGACTGACAATTGAACCAGCAACCTTTCAGACTGCAGACCAGCACTCAATCCACTGAGTCACACCAATCAAGGCTGAATGACCATTTTAAAAGCTAATTACTTAATAACATTCTGGCTGCATAGCTTGGCCTTTCGGCAGTTCCCAGTCTATCTTTCTCACTAAACTCTACTCAGGATCGATGGCTGAGCCGATCACGTCCCATATATGTGCATGAATGTACATGTGTGAGAGAGAGGATTTTTGAAAAGGTAAAACCATGATTCTCATAGAATTATAAAATGAGCACAAGTCAAGGATTTTATTTAACATATTAATTGATGAGAGAACCAATAAGATGTTAGAACTGGTTCAAAAAAGAATCCAAAGAACAGACATATCTATAAACCATCAAAAATACTGAACCAAGGCAAAAGGGACTCCTTCCACAGCAGGGAAGGAAGGCCAATGGGATCTCCATCCACATGCAAAGTTCATTTGCATTGGTATTTGTTATTTACACTTTACAGAGTTCTAAAAAGCTCAAAGACAGTGAAAGGAGCAGAGGACCCACAGAATCAAATAATCGAGAAGAATTTATCAGACAATGCCTAGTTTTTCATTGACAACACTCAATTATCTTTTCAGTCCATTTCTAAGTCTTCCACAATTTTTCCCTAATATTTAAAACGTACACACTCACATTTTCCCACCTCTATGCCTATGTTGTTTACTTATTAATAAAAGCACTCTTTCCCCTTGTTCCCTGCAATGTCAAATATGACTTAGCTAGCCTACCTAGAACTAATAAATCAGAATCTCCAGGGGACATCCAGGACTCTGCACTTTAAGTCAGCTTCCCCAGGTGAGCATCTGATGCACAACCATGAGTGAGGAAGGTTCTCCTGCCCTCCAGGTCCGGAATGTGTTCATACACATGGACTCTCGAGAAGTTGGTTCTGCAGGAGGTGGGTTCTGGACTGAAACACGAACTACAGGCAGGACTTGCAGAAGAGAACAGAAGGCACTCCAGCAAGTAGGGAGCCATGGGGGGGAAGTAGGGATAGCATGGGACTGCCTGTGGAGGTGAAGATTCCACCTGAGTGAAGTCAAGGAGGGAAAAATTGATTTCGTGAGTGTCTCCGATGTGGGTTATAAAGAACCTGATCACAGATTCAATTCAGAGTGCACATTTTTTAAGCAGAGAATTAAGGTAAGAATAGTAGTGTTTTAAGGCTGTGGGGACATGGGATACATACAGCACAGGATCTGTGAAGTGAAACCATGAGCACATACTTGATTATTGAATGTGCTTCTCCATTTCGGCCTGGGAAAGGCAGTGATGCTTATTCAGAGAGCAAGAAGTAGACCATGACTCAAAGTATGAACACTGAGAGACTGAATATACATGCAGGCAATGGCCAGGCTATGTATAAAAACAGAATTTCGACCCATGATCTCCCTCAACCACCCAGGAAACAAACCCCTTGTCTACGGTCACCAGCCCAGGAAGCCAGACTGCTATTCTTGAGGCTTGTATTAAAGCAGAACTCTCTCTCCAGCAACTGGTCCAGGAAATCAAACAATAACCTGTGTGACAGTCAGCCCCAAATAGCCAGGACTTAATTAATAACTTACAGCTTCCCTAATTTTGTCCTTGCTTCCAGCTTCGAACCAAGCAGACAGAGCCAAATGTGCACCCCTAATCAATAATATAGGATGCTTCCCCTTTTAGTTCTCCCTCAGGGCCACAGACTCCAAACAGGGCATACCTGAAGCGGTCCCCTTTTTTCTACTATAAAGCTTTTCAACTCTTCTGCCTGCCTTTGAGTCTGCCTAACACAGCGATGGACTGACTCCCCTGCTAGAGAAAGCTCCGAGTAAATAGCCTTCGCTTGTTGTCTTTGGGCGTTCTTTGTTTATTTCCACACCACAGACAGTTAATCTACCATCTCTGCTCGTCCAGCACGAACACACTTACACCCACAGACCTGGCAATGTGAACACGCACGATTATTTTTAGTATTAATTTAGTGTGCTTCATCCACAGGTGGAATTATAATTGACATTTACTATTTCTACATACCATATGTATCTCACACATAAATAAAATCATTCCATCAGGCAGCTGTAGTAACTAAAAAGAAAAAGCAGTAACTTAGAAGACATGGATTCTAGTCCCAGCTCTGCACCATCTGTGTGTTCTAAGTCAAAATCTTCAGCTTTCTGGGAGTTTGTTTCTTGTTCGGTGTGATACGGACATGGGAGTTGATGGGGGCTGAGGCTGCCTGCAGTTCTAGCAGTCGGTGACTTTATAAAGAGCTGCATGTCTTCTAGCATTTCATACACTAGTCCCAGAAATCAGAAAGTCCTTTTATATCTGAATTTTTAATGTTTCTCCATCTTCCACAGACTAGGTCCTTATTCATTAAGTTCCCTCGTTTAAATTTTTTTTCAAATATTTCAGGATTGTACTGAGAACTGAATAAAAATGTCTTTTCAATCAGCTCCAAAATTTTACCAAGTATCCATTTTGTTTTGGTGGTGAAAAGAAATTAACAATTTGGTTTGTACTTTGAGGGTCGCATACACAAATGGAAGGAATATGAATTTTGCACTTGTAAATTAAATTTAAAATGCAGATACCAAAGATAAGTGTGAATAAGAAGTGTAACAGGTGGGTAGAAAAAGGAGAGAAATCATTGAATGACCTCATCATGGCGAAGGTGGAACTTGAGCTTGGTCTGTGTGGGGGGTGGGGGGCAGGGATAACATTTGCACAGGCAAATGTTATCCTCTAAGAGAGGGTAGAGGTGCTTCTCAGAAAGGACAGATGGTGTGAACTGGGACAGAGTAAGTTGTTCAGAACATTCAGCCTCGTGAGACTGAGTTCCTTGGGGCAGCAGAGGTTAACCACCACAGGCATGATGACTGGGTTGAAATGCACAGTAGTGCTAATGCCGGGCTGAGAGTTTTACCTTTACTAATTATTGCTTGGCACCATTTCAGTTTTTAATAAATCCTGTTATGATTTTACTTGAACCTATAGTAAAACAGACTCTTCTTAGGGATTGAAAGAAACAATATTGTGAGGGGAGAATTTTGACAGTATTTGTCTTTTGTGTGTATGTGAACCTATTTATCTCTAGTAATGTTTCTTTAAAAAATTGTGGTCACATTACTATAACATAAAGTGTACCATTTTAACAATTTTTAAGTATACAGTTCAGGGTCATTAGGTATATTCACATTGTTGAGCAACCATTACCACCATTTGTCTCCAGAATTTTTCGTCATCCAAAACTGAAACTTGATACCCACCGAACAGTAATGCCCAATTCTCCCACCCCAGCCTCAGGTAACCACTGTTCTTTCTCTGTAAATTTGACTACTCTCAGTACCTCATGTAAGTGGAATCCCACTCTGTCTTTTTGTGTCTGTCTTATAGCGTAATGTCTTCAAGTTTCATCCATGTTGTAGTATGTGTCAGAATGTCCTTCCTTTATAAGGCTGAGTAATATTTAATTGTATGAACAGACCACATTTTGTTTTTCTATTTACCTATCAATGGACATTTAGGTTGTTTCCATCTTTTAGCTACTTGTGAATAATGCTGCTCTGAACAATAGTGTACAAATATTTGTTCGGGTCCTTTCTTTCCATTCCTTTTGTGTATATACCTAGAAGTAAAATTGCTGCATCATGTGATAATTCTATGTTTAGTTTTTTGAGGATGCGCCATACCATTTTCCACTGGCTGCACCATTTTACATTCTCACCAGTGATGACCAAGTGTTCTGATTTCTCCACATCCTCATCAACACTTTTTTTTAAACTACCTAATGGGTGTGAAGTGGTTTCTCATTGTGGTTTTGATTTGCATTTCCCTAGTAATTAGTGATGCTGAATACCTTTTTATGTGCTTTTCGGCTATTTGTATATTTTCTTTGGAGAAATGTCTATTCAAGTTCTTTGCCCATTTTTTAAAATTGTGTTTTTCGTTGTTGAGTTGTAGAGTTTCTTTATAGATTCTGGATATTAACTTCTTATTAGGCTTATAACTTGCAAATACTCTCTTCTATTCTGTTGGTTGCATCACCTTTGATGCACAAAACTTTTTAATTTTGATGAAGTTTGATTTATTTCTATTATTCTAATATTGCCTCTGGTTTTGGGGACATATCCAAGAAGTCATTGCCAAATCCAATATCATAAAACTTTTCCCCTAGGTTTTCTTCTAAGAGTTTTATAGCTTTAGCTCTTATATTTACATCTTTGATCCATTTTAAGCTAATATTTATATATGATGTAGAGTAAGGGTCCAACTTCATTCTTCGCATGTGAGTATCATCTTCTCCCAGCACCATTTGTTGAAAAAGACCATCCTTCCCCCACTGAATGACCTTGGCACCCTTATTGAAAATCATTTGATCATATATGGAACAGTTTATTTCTGGGCTCTTTATTCTGTATAATGCTTACCTTTGAAACGACTAATAATGATATTCATGTTGAAGAAACCATGAGAAAGAAATTGTTTTTCTTGAAAATTCTAATAACTTCCAGTATGAGAAAAATGCATCCCTTTCATTATTTATTTTTCTCTTCAGGATTTTTTTTACTCTTTAGTCTTAAATAATTATAAGTTCAAAATAGTACAGAAGTCCCATGTACCTTTCACCCAATTTCCCCCAACGGTACACATTACCTGCCTATAGTGCAATATCAAAACCAAGAAATTGACTTGAGTACAATTTTAAGTCTTATTCAGATTTCAGCAGTTTTACATGCATGTGTGTGTGTGTGTGTGTGTGTGTGTGTGTGTGTAGTTCTCTGAACTTTTATCATTCGTGTAGATTCATGTGACCACCATAATAATCAAGACAGAGAGCAGGTCCACCACCCAGGATCCTTTATGTTACTCTTTATAGCCAAACCCATTTCCCTCCCTTTTCTCCCCTTCCCTAGCCCCTGACAACCACTAATCTTTTCTCCATCTCTGATTTCATCACTTTAAAAATGTTATATAATGGAATCATACAGTATGCCATATTTTAAGACTGTCTTTTTTCATCAGCGTTGTTCCCTGAGGTCCATCCCAGTTGCTGTACCTATCAACAGTGCATTTTTGTTGTTGAGTGCAATACCAAAGCATGGATGTTCCAGTTTGTTTAACCGTGCATTCACTGAAGGACATTTGGGTTGTTTACTATTTGAAGTTGTTACAATTAATGCTAATATGAACATCCCTGTACCTGTTTTTATGTGAACATAAATTTTAGTATCTGTGGGATAAATGCCCAGGAGTGTGATGGCTGGGCCATATGGTATGTTTAGTTTTAGAAGACACTGCTGAACATTCTTCCAGAATGGCTATACCATTTTATATTTCCACCAACAATGTCTGAGAGAGATCCAATTTCTCTGCATCATCACCAGCATTTGGTATTGTCACTATTTTTCATTTTTACTGTTCTAATAGGTGTGTAGTGATATCTTGTGATTTTTCTGGAAGGGCTTTTAATTTTCTATATATCATTTCAACTACTTTGTGTTACTGCCTCTTCCTTATAGTCCCACTTTTAACAGAGAAAACTCTACTATCCCTCCTCTACACTTTATTATTCCTCATGAGACTAAAGGAATGTAGAAAAGTCTCCCCATTTTCTCTTGGATGATATTGTCCTAATGAAGCCTTAGTTATCACCTTCCATTTGCTTTCACCACCAGCCTTGTAGTCAGCAGAGAATAAAAGAAAGAAGCAGCTGGCCGGAGGACTAAGGGAAGCGGGTCTGTTCTCTGTGCCTGTGTATATTCATTTTCTAGTCACAGCTCAAGCTGTTTTGCTTTCCGCTGTTTGGGGAGAAAGGGAAATGTAAATGTCCTTGCTGTTGTTTAAGCCTCCTAGACATTAAAAGCAAAGGCAGCCGTACTGCCTTTTGCTGAAATAATGTCAGATAACCCCTTTGAGAACTCTTCAAAGATGATTTACACATTGCAAAGACTTTGAAGTCTTTGAAGCTGGGGTCCTGGGTGAGGCCCTCAGTAAACACTGATTATATGCCTACTATTTGCTTAGCCCTAGGAGGGGTGCTAGGTGAGAGATCTGCATATTAAGAAGCCACACTCTCCATCTATCATCAGCAGTTACATGTGAGGTTGGTGAAGTGCTTATGCAGAGAGGCAACCAAGTGGCTTTTGCAACTCAGGAGGACCCTACAGCTTGCTCCTTGGGAATCAGAGAACTCCATGAGCAACTCACCCAGAGATTTTTTAAGCGTCACTGAGGATCATGTTGCTTGCCTGCTAAAAATCTATTCCTGGGTCCCACTCTACACACACTGATTCAGAGCCTCTAGAACAAGGACTAAACCCCAATGTGATGGTGTTCAGAGATGGGGTCTTTCGGAGGTAATCAGGTTTAGATGAGATCATGAGGGTGGGATTAGTGCCCTTATAAAAAGAGACATCGGACACACACATGCACAGATAAACTATGAGAGGACACAGTGATGAGTTGACTATCAGCAAGCCAGGCAGAGAGGCTTCAGGGTAAGCCAAACCTGCTGACATCTTGATCTTTGACTTCTAGCCTCCAGAACTGACAGAGCATGAAGGCAGGTGTCTGCAAGCCAGGAAAAAGACTCTCAGCAGGAATGCAATCAGCCAGCACCTTGATCTTGGACTTCAGTCCCCAGAACTGTGAAAAATACATTCCTGTTGTTTAAACCACCCAGTCTGTGGTATCTTGTTATGGCAGCCCGAGCTGACTAACATAATATGATTCATAAAATCCTCCTGATTAAGAACCATTGATCCAATCTAGCCCTCTCATTTTACAGGGAAGGAAACTGAAGTACAGTGAAATTAAACATCTCATCTGGTGACCTCTACACCTAGTTTCAGACCATTGCGCATTTTACCAACTTAAAGATGACAAGTAGGTTTATCTGCACATCAACTCTGGTTGATCGCTGGTGGCAGCCCAGAGCACTGAGTCAGGAACGATTCTGAGGATAAGTCCAGTCTCAGCTGATATGGGCCCCAGGACCAGCAGGGAGAGTGTGCAAGAAATAAGAAGCATCGTGGTATTGATGGGAAACCTGGATGTGGAACCCAGGTCAAATAAATGTTCTGGTCACATAAGCTCATTGAGATGAGTAGAACCCAGAGGTGTGGTCCGTGGATCATCAGCATGAGCATCACCTGGGAGCATGTCAAAGCTGTGGATTCTCGGGTCCCACAGACCTCCTGGATTAGGATGTCTGGGAGTGAGCCAATGAATCTGTCTGGATTTGTATGTACACTACAGCCTGAGAAGCGCTACACTAGAAAATAAGGACAATGATATCCATGTCTCTGGGTAGTTTCGCAAGTGTGCACTGGTCTCCATCTTCCTGGCAGACATCTTCCTTCCATGGGCTCACTGAGGAATGTCTGCTTTCCCGTCTTCCCTTCTGCCTCAGTGTTTAGCCTGATGCCTCTCACACCTACTTCTCCTCTGGTTGCGTGTGGAACAAATGGAATCCCTCAGAGACCTCCTGGGAACATAAGGATGTTTCACACAGCCCTCATCCCTCATAACTGATGAAAGCATGCCAGGGCTGTGTATTTTTAGTTAGGACGTCTGGATTTGCCAGTTCCCAGCCTCCTTCTAACCACGTGGCCCACATTGTACAACTATTATACTCCTTTATTACAAACCCTTCCATTTTCTGTTAAGTAATGTGTTTGGAAGCCTGAGTGATTCAGAGACAGTAAGCATTTGATTGCTTACATTATTTTGGTTCAAACATGGCTCATGGCCCAGGACTAATTTATTTATTTTTACATGGTACATTTCTGTTTCACTTGGGAATTTGCCACCCCCCATTCTCTCTTCCAGCTACTCTGCCTTCACCCACCCACCCCCCTTGCCATTCTTCTTCCCAGTTCTGAAAGATGCCCCATCAGCAACCTCCAAGCCAGAGACTCTGTTTTCTGCCAGTGTGGTTCCCTCGCACGTTCCTGCCCACCCACAGCCTCAGACTAACAGGCACAGACCACCTACCACCAACCCAGGAAAGCCTGTCTTTTCCCCAAGCCAGTCAGCCTTCTCCCCATGGGTGCACATCTAACCATATGGGTGTGGGTCTGGATTCCTGCAAGGAAGCACCCTTCCTCCAGGAGTCACCAAACCTAGCCATGAAGACTGTAGCAGGTTTTTGCTCAACACCACCTGGGGAGGAAAGCCAGAAACCTAGATCTGACAGAATCAATATCTTATTTCAGGTCCCCTGACCCAAGCTGTCCCCTGCCTACCCCAGCCCCCATTTGCAAAAACAGCCTGTTCTGCATATGGGATGGAAACTGTGTCCTGGCAAAACACAAAAAGTAAATATTTAAAGGGAAAAAAGCACACACAAGGAAACAAAATGCCTTGCGTTTATGTTTCCATGGTCTGCCGCCAAGAACCTCCCAGACTCTCCCGGCTCGTGTTCAGTGTGCCATATGGTTTGAGACCAGTGGATTTAGGCTCCTCCACAGTTGTGAAAAACATCAGTCCATTTGGTCTGTCCTTTCTCTCCCTGCATTTGTTGTTCATTTGCGAGTTTCTCACATCCCTCCGCCGACTGCTGTCAGTGTGTTTACAGGTTTTAGATTTCTGATGGAATCTGAAACACCACACTGCACAGAGCCTGCCGCAGACCATCTCCGGGAGGAGGGAGGCCACTCCAGGGTGCTCAAAGGGACATTCTCGGCCATGCCCTGGGACATGTGTGACCCCAATGAAGCTCACATTGTGATGTTTCAATGATGATTATTTTTTCCCTGAAAGTTGGGTCCCGCAAAAGTGATTTTGTGTGTCATCCCCCACTTGGCACCCTCCTGTGACACTGCTGAACTAGGAGCTTGGAGGGTACCTCCTTGCCAGGAGTGGGGAGCACAGCTGGCCAGCTTTAGAGGGAAAGGTAGAAACGGGAACAGTAGGTGAGAAGTGGACCACCTGAAACAAAGCCTTGCCCATTTCTCACTTCAGAACAGAACTGGACCCCTAACTTTCCATGTTGAGGTTATTATCTCAAACTGTCTTAAGAAATGAAATTAAAATATCCTATACAGGGTCTCATACTCCCTTATCTCAATTCTGGGAGTGGAAAGCACAGCACCAATGTCATGACTGGGGGTAACAAGCAGATATAAAGGAACATCTTTTTTATTCATTAAAGAAGTTCAGATAAGCAGTCGGAGTATGATTTGCATGTCCAAGCCTGTGCCTATAACTTTTCCCACCACCCATGCCTGGTGACATTTCCAGAGACAGAGCAATATGGAGAAAACTCGTTTTTTTTCTTTTTAAAGAAACAGAGAGAGAAACATCGATGTGAGAGAGAAACATCAATCAGTTGTCTCCCATACATGTCCCAACCAGGGATCAAACCCACAACCTAGGTGTGTGCCCTGATGGGGAATCGAACCTGCAACCTTTTGGTGTATGGGGCACTGAAACAAACTGAACCACCCGACCAGGGCAAGAAAAAAACTCATTCTTGTTTCTTACTCAGTTCTATTCAGTTCACACTGGGATTCTGTTTATTCAGGTCCTTAATTTTTATGTTTGTCATATTTGTCAGACTTTTTCCTTAAGATGTTTTGGTTTCCTGTCTTGTTTTAAAAGGCCTTCCCTCCTAGAGTTTGATAAACATTATTCTAGATTCCTGAATAGAATTCCATTAAATTAGGTATTAATTTAGAAAGTTTCATGTTTCTAATATTGTCTTCCTCTGCAATAGAGGCCAGCAAGCTGTGGCCCGTGGGCCACCCCCACCCCATCACCAGCCTTCCCAAACAGCACTGCAGGGGAACCCGGCCACACTCGTCCATTTACGGTTGTCTGCAGCTGCTTTGGCACTACATCTCCGTAGTTGCAGCAGAGGCCCTCTGGCCCACGTGACCGCAAGTATTTATTTTCAGGCTCTTCACAGAAAAAAGGTTACCAACCCTTGCATTGTAGGATCTTTGAATGTCTCTCTATCTCTTCGAATCCTACTTTATTTCTATCAGTACTGTTGTATAATCCTCCTCATCTTTAAAAGGGGGCTAATGATAGTACCCATCTTATTGTTGGGAATATTAATTAATGCAACTAACATGATGTGCTTAGCACAGTGCCTGGCTCATAAAAACCTCTTAGAAAAAACAGCAGCCATCACTTTGGGCTGGAACAAAGAAGTGCAATAGACAATAAGACACCTTTTCACCATTCTTGATTACTATAGAATGTGATCACAAAGAAAACATTCTTTGTTTTTAAGTCTTGAGCTGGCTTATTCAAATTACTTTTTCTGACTGTAAAATGAATACGAGTTCATTCTAGAGATTTTGGAACAGAAGTTAGAGTGGGAAAATTTTTAAAGTTAAAATCTCCTCTGACCCCTGCTGCACAGACGAACCAGCGTTGTGGCTTTGATGTGCATCTAGCGCAGTTTCGTCTCTGTAGACACACACCCTAGTGTCAGATGTTAACAGTTCCATGGCGTTTAGGTACTAGAGTTATCACATTTCTTTTTCCAAATCAAAGCTCAGTCTGGCTTAGCCTGGTGAAAAGGCTAAAGTCGGTCATTTGGGGGCTCCATCCTATGCCTCACATAGGACCTGGGCTATTGTGCTCTGGGGAAAGGGCCAAGCGTGGTCCTGGCAACAGAGCGGTCATTGCTGCTACTATCAACTCAAGTGCTACTGCTACCAGTTCTTCACCAGGTGCAGGTGCTGCTGCCCCAGATGGCATCAGGATGCCTCACAGGGGTCCTCTCTGCAGGCCACTTGCTGAGCCCCAGAGACCCTTGCTGCTGTTACAAAACCATGGCTTAGTGTTCCACCCTCAGACACCCAGGCCACCACCCACCTAGCACCAGGCTGGGGGCAAGGCTTCCAACCTCTGATAAAGTCTGGGGTACTTGCCAACCCACCCTCTCCACCACCTACCTTGGCCCTCTCTACCCATGAAGCAAAAGTTCCTTCTAGCTTTTTCTTCATAGGACTGAACCCTTCTCAAAAGAAATCCACATGGTCCCTGTCATGATTTCTAAAAGGCTGTTTAATTTTGATTTCCCCCTCAGTAGGAGGTGCCCCACCTCAAGAAGAAGGGAGATATTTTCATTTTTCCCTCATATATCAGAACAAAGTAAAATAAAAAAGACATTAGTTAATATCCATTTTGAGGTAATTCTCTTAACATTGTGTTATAGCCTACTTTTATATAATGAATGTAATGTAGGCATATTTCCATATCCAAAACAGCCTTATCTTAAAATACTCTATGGATATATGTGTGTATTATACATGTGTATATGCACATATAAATATAAATACATACACATATAATTGTGTCCACTGAAATGTAGGAATGCTCCAACATTGGGGCTTGCCCTTGGATTTTTGCCAAAATCTACTATTCCCTTTTGACCTCAGACTTTAGAAGGCTGAAGACCTGAATGCTGACTTCAACCTCATTCCTTGGGTATGATCAATAGTTGTGAGGATTCATAGATTCTCATCCTACTAATTAGTACAACAACCACAGTAATATGAACAAAGTGAGACATCATTTGAATTATTAATATCTTATTCTTCATTTTAAGATCTACATCTGTTTCTGGGTATAATATGTAATAAAATCTTCTTGTGTTTATATATTGAAATTCTATTGGTTAACTGATATATAAGAGAATAATTACAGTTCAAGATTAAAATGATGAAATAAATAATAAATTACTAAAAATATTAATTTCACATGCAAAAATAATTATTAAGAACTTTCCAATACTAAAATAAATAAATAGAGAAATGCTTAATACAAATATTAAGAAAGTGTGTTAGCCAATAACCTTGGGAAGAATATTGTTTCTTTTTAGAGCTGATAATAACATAAAAATTTCAATGAGCCCTGGCTGGTGTAGCTCAGTGGATTGAGCGCAGGCTGCGAACCAAAGCATCCCAGGTTCGATTCCCAGTCAGGGCACATGCCTGGGTTGCAGGCCACAGCCCCCAGCAACCGCACATTGATGTTTCTCTCTCTTTTTCCCTCCCTTCCCTCTCTAAAAATAAATAAATAAAATCTTTAAAAAAA
>PVIA01013258.1:0-33095 GCA_004024845.1 Tonatia bakeri | reverse complement strand
TGCCTGCGCCGCGCCCCGGCCCCTCCTACCCAAGCCGATGCTGCCGTAGGCCAGGTGGGGAGGCACGATGAGACGCCGCCGCTCGTTGACGCACATGCCCATGAGGCCTCGGTCCATGCCAGTGATGAGACGCCCCACACCCACCACGATGGCCGCCAGAGTGCTGCGGTCGTAGCTGGGGGAGAGAGGGGACGGATGGGATACCGTGAATTCAGGGGAGGGTACACACAGCCAGATGCCTCCCTCTGCCCTGGTCACATACGCACACAGGTACGTACACGCACGCACCTACATACTCAACCCCTCTCTATGCACGAGTGTGGATCCACATGCTCCTCCCCTCCCTCTGAGGTCGGCCGTGACCTCCAACTTAAGAGACTGGGCTGTTAGAAAAAAGAAGTCCCCAAGAAGTCTAGGCTAGGGCTGGGTGCAGGCCTGCCTGTCTGCTGCTACTATCCGCCGACAGCACAGGAAGGCTAAGTACCTCATGGAGGAGAAAAGGGACATTTATCGAGCATTTCAGATATGCTGATTAAATGCTTGGCATTTTATTTTTTGTTTGTAAATATTTTATTTATTTTTAGAAAGAAGGGAAGGGAAGGAGAAAGAGAGGGAGGGAAACATCAATGTGTGGTTGCCTCTCACATGCCCCCTGCTGGGGACCTGGCCCACAGCCCTGACATGTGCCCTGACTCGGAATCAAACCTGTGATTCTTTGGTTTGCAGGCCTGTGCTCAATCCACTGAGCCACTCCAGCCAGGGCTAAATGCTTGGCATTTTGCATTCATGATCTTATTTAATTCTTTCCCCTGTGAGGTGAACATGATGGTTTTCATTTTCTTACAAGAAAAAAATTGAGGCACTGTTCTTTCTTTATAAGAAAAATTGTTTTCCTTTTTCTGATGAGAAAAACCGAGACTGGCCTCACTCAAGGTCACACAGCTCACATGTGGTCTGCGAGGCCCCGAAACCCCTGCCTGTGCCTCTGCACCATGGATGAGCAGAGGAGGAAAGGAATCGGGAGCAGAGCTGGTGGGGGACGGGATTGGATTTCAACTCTGAAAGAGCCTATTCTAAAACTGCCATGACTTTTATTTGTTTGTAGTTACAGTTTTCATTTATTTTAAGTTTTCAGAAGCTAAGGGAGGCTGGGAGGCTGATCAAAGGGGGCCATGGATGGTGGAAGTTCTCCAGGCTCAACTCTGCATAAGCTGGGCCCAGCCTGGTTCCCAGAGCCCCCACCAGGGAAACCATCCCCCAAAGCCCCACCCTCCCCCACTCCTGGCAGTGGAGGGCTCAGGACTGTATCGCTGGCAGCTGCCCACCCCTCATTCCGCCCACTGAGCTGGCTTTACCACTGGCCTGCTTCCTTCACAGTGCCCTGTGAGGGCCCAAGCACCCATCAAACACTATCAAGGCATCTGGTCCTCCCCAGGGTCAAGGCTAATGTGTGTTGAACCCTTCTGGACTTCCAGGCACTGTGTCAAGTCCACTTTCATTCATCAGCTTGTTTGAGTTCTATCATCAGCCTTAGGCAGTAGGGACTCGCTTTTTTCTGATTGTTTGTAATAATCTCTACTTTTCAGATTAAAAAAAAGAAGTGAAGCTTCATGAGGCAAAATTCCTTATCCATAGTCACAGCCTGGACCCAAGGTCCTGGACTCTGGAATTTGTGTCCCTACCCAATAGACTGCCTGCCCCCAAAGCCATAACCACTGATGTCCCCCGGGCCGACTTGTGTGTTTCAGGGAAGGGTCTAGGAGGAGCTGACTTCTTGGGGTGTGGTGTGGGGGTTTGCGTGTGTCACTGAGACCCAAGGTTCAGTTCTGCCCTGCCCCCACCAACAAAAGCAGACTTGCCAGAGCTTCTGGACCAGCCCAGAAGCTGGTCTCTCAAACCCCAAGACTGCCAAGATGGGCAGCAGCCCTGGCCTGAGAGCTAAGTAAGATGGAGGGAGGTGGGGGTGCAGGGTAACCCGGAGAGAGAGGTGTGCAAACCCTCTGAGGGTGGCAGGTCCGAGCCGGTGACACGTAGACAAACAGGGTCCCTGCACGTCCGGATCCGTGCTGCTGTCTTGTTATAATGAAGGCTGCTTACCCGAAGGCTGACGCTCACTGCCCACCCCACTGCCCACCCCCCTCCAAAAGCAAGCTCCACTCCCTCTTCTCTGATCACAAAGGCACTGAAACCTGGGGCTGGAACCTGAAGGGAGGTGGGGCGGGTGGGCATGTGGGGGTCCCAGGCTGAGACCACTGGAGGATTCACATGTATCAGAGACCTCACTCTTCCCCCCAACCCTGTGGACCAGAAGGTCCCTCTCCCGGTGTCTTTAAGTAAAGGAATGGTGAGCAGAGCAGTTCACCCTGACTATCACACACCCTGGGGAATGGGAGGAGCCTGTGTGGAAGGGAATGGGGTCCTTGGAGAGGCAAAGTTTTGACACTGAGAGCTGTATTTGGAGGGAGCACCCAAATGCAGACACAGCTTAAAAGGGCAAGGAAACCCCCAGGGCCTAAGAGCGCTCTGGCGGGGAGGAGTGGTGAGTCTGGGGCCACCCAACCCATTACCTCGAGTCAAACTTCTTGCCATCCTGGAAAGTGCCGTTGTAGTGGTAGCGCACAAAATCCCCCATCTGCACCTCCCTGGGACAGGCCCTGGGGATGTGGTACCTCTCGATGACCACGTCTTCCAGGGGGCCCCCAGCAGGGCTGGCGCGGCCCAGCCCCCTCCCCACAGCGTGAGAGAGCAGCAGCAACATCTGCAGCAGTGGGGGCCAGAGGAAGGTGTGGCTGGGGGACCACGCCGGGAACATGGTGCCTGGAGCTGGGACGGCGGGCAGTGAGGACGAGAGAAAGAAGGGCCGCCACCAAGCTCCTTTCCCCCCCTCCCCTACTCCCCGAGCTAGCTCCCCCTCTTCCTGTCCTCTGTCCCCACCCCCGCCCTGGCCGGTCCACGTGGAATGGGGGCTGGGGAGACTGAGCTGGTGGGGTGAGGGCGGGGTGGAATAGAAAGAGAGGGCCAGGCCCAGAGTTTTGGAGACCGAGGAATGCATCACAAAGAACTCCAGATTCCCTCCTCTTCCCTCCACCCGGTCTGAGAGTCCTGGGGCCTAGCGGAGGAGGGAGGTTCCAGAAAGATGAGAAGTCCGTGCTGACTCCCTACCAAAAAAAAAAAAAAAAAAAAAAAAAAATCCTCCGGAGCCCCCGGGGTCCTAAAAGCAGGCAGAGGTACCTCCTGCTTCTTTTGCTGGCACCCCCCAATCAGAAGCCTCTCCAGGGGCTAGCGAGGCTTCGCAATCTGAGGCTGTCCCCCATCCCTACTGTCCCACGGACGGCCTCTCCAGCCAGGGACGAGGAGCTGCTTTGTCCAGCAGAAGCTGGACTGCCAGAAGGACTTTCTGACGTGGGATGGAGATCCAGTAGGAGGAGATGGTGAGAGGGGACGGTGTGCAAGACGGAATCAGGTGTGCGCCTCCCCGGCGCGGGCTGCACCTGGAGCACCTTGAGTGACCCCTTCAGAACTGGGCGTGGGGCGAGTGCAGAAAGGGCGCTGTAATGAACGGAAAACTAGGTCCCAGGGCTTGGGCAGAATAGCAGGAGGTGGCACTTTTCTCACGACCTTAAGGTTGGGGGGTGCTGTCTTTGTGTGAGGAGTTTTCTAGGCTCCCCAATCTTGCGGGAAGCGTCCCCCACCCCAAATCTGTCGAGGGGAAGCACCAAGCACAGGGGGGCGGACCAACGCAAGGAACTGAAGACACCATAGCGCTGTCTGAAAAGGGGAGACGTAGCCCTGTGCCTCTCTGGGAACCTGACCTAAGCCACTACCAGCCTGGCTACGTGGGAGCCCGGCGCTAAGACCCAGCGGGCACGCCGGCTTGGCCCCTGCCCCGCGGGCCCGGCGCCGACGCTTTCTCCGCTCCGTGAGCCGGCCGGCCGGCGCGGTGGGGGCATGGGGAGGACGGCTTGGGTGCTGCTGTGGCTGCTGCTGGGCAGCTCCGAGGCGCAGTACGAGAAGTACAGTTTCCGGGGCTTCCCGCCCGAGGACCTGATGCCGCTGGCCGCGGCCTACGGGCACGCGCTGGAGCAGTACGAGGGCGAGAGCTGGCGCGAGAGCGCGCGCTACCTGGAAGCGGCGCTGCGGCTGCACCGGCTGCTGCGGGACAGCGAGGCCTTCTGCCACGCGAACTGCAGCGGGCCCACGCAGCCCGCCGCTTCGGCCCTCGGGCCCACGCCCGGCCCCGACGGCAGCCACGGCGACGAGTGGGCCCACGAGCTGCGGCTCTTCGGCCACGTCCTGGAGCGCGCCGCCTGCCTGCGGCGCTGCAAGCGGACGCTGCCCGCCTTCCAGGTGCCCTACCCGCCTCGCCAGCTGCTACGTGACTTCCAGAGCCGCCTGCCCTACCAGTATCTGCACTATGCGCAGTTCAAGGTGGGCTCCCAGCCCCCAGTCCCCCGCCCGCTCCCGGGCCCTGCTGGGTCTCGTCGCTCCCTGCCGGCGTCGGGTTTCCCGTCCGTTAGGATGGACCCGGTGCTGTCATCAATCCCCAAGCCCTCTTGTGCGCTCAGGGCAGCGGGCTCTGGCCCTACTAACCCACTCCGTCCCCACCCCACAGGCTAATCGGCTGGAGAAGGCGTTGGCCGCGGCCTACACCTTCCTTCAGAAGAACCCCAAGCACGAACTAACCAACAAGTATCTGAACTACTACCGGGGGCTGCTGGACGCCACCGAGGAGCCCCTCACCGACTTGGAGGCGCAGCCCTACGAGGTGGGGTGCGGGGGGCAGGGCTGGCCCTGAAGCGCCTCCCTAATCCCCCCATAGGACTTGCACAGGAGGGGAGTGTTGGATTCCCCTGACCCCCACCACGCTCCCCTCCAGGCCGTGTTCCTCCGGGCGGTGAAGCTCTACAACAGCGGGGATTTCCGCAGTAGCGCAGAGGACATGGAAAGGGCCCTGGCAGAGTACCTGGCTGTCTTTGCCCGGTGTCTGGCCGGCTGCGAGGGTGCCCACGAGCAGGTGGACTTCAAGGACTTCTACCCTGCCATAGCAGGTACCCCCACTCAAACCAACGGAGCAGCCTTCCCAACCACCCTGGGCCCTGCTCGGAGCAACTGGGGCCCCTTAGCACATTTATGGAGCGGCTACAAAGAGCTTTGGAGGTAGTCAGAAGTCAGTGTCGCCCCACCTCTGGGAGCATGGAGTGGAACAGTGGAACAGACCCCTAGCCACTGGGTGCAGAAGGGCTGAGTCAGGGGTGTCCAAGGTGCTGGGCATTGGTGGAGAGAGGCAGTGACATCCCTAGAAGCATCCAGGGAGGTTGGGTTCACAAACTTCCCAGACAGAAGTCAACACAGGGGCAAAGGTGCCCAGCTGAGACAGAAGCAGCCCAGCATGTGTGCACCAAAAGCAGTCTGTGGCCAGAAATCACATAGCCTGGAGGTCCCTAACTGCTGGGGTCCCTCAGAGGGAAGCAGAAAGGGCTGTGCTGAGCTTTTCCATCTGGGCCTCCGTCCTGTATCCAAACCTCACCCACCACTCTTCAGAGAGCCTAGCTGGGGCGGTGAGTCAGCCCTGTCCACTGCAGCCTTCGACAGTGCTGCTTATCCTGCCCTCCTGCCCTCCTGTGATTGCAACAGGCTCTGCAGGCAGAGCTGGGCCTGGAGCCTCTCCATCACCCCATCCGGGTTGTTCGGCACATCTCCAGCTTCTCACCACTGCTTCCCACCCCACAGATCTCTTTGCGGAATCTCTGCAGTGCAAGGTGGACTGTGAGGCTGACTTGACCCCCAATGTGGGTGGCTTCTTCGTGGAGAAGTTCGTGGCCACCATGTATCACTACCTGCAGTTTGCCTACTATAAGTGTGAGCTTCCTGGTGGGCTGGGGGTGGGGCAGAGGCAGGCAGGGCTGGGGGTGCAGAGAGCACTGCACTGGGAGCATCACAGAGTCACGGGAAGCTGTCCCTCAGAATCAAGGCCCCTGGGCAGTGAGAGGGTGATGGTGCTGGTGGGGCAGGTGAGAGGCTTGTGGGAGAGCATGGAGAGCAGCGTCGGGGGAGATTCCAGGGCCCCCGGTATGCCCTAGACTGCCCTGTCCGACTAGATAGCCAATAGCTACAAGCGCTTGACAGTTTGCAAAGCCCTGCCACGTCTGTTTCTCTCACTCGACCCTCTCACCACCCTCATCATCCTCACTACTGACCATGCAGCTGCCATTCCTGGACTCATTCTCCAGATGAGGAAACAGGCTCAGAGAGGGCAAGGGGCCATTTGTCACATAGCTAATAAAAAGTAGCACTGGAACTTAAAGCTTTCCTTGTGTGGAAGCTCCTGGCCTCAAGGGGGGCTGGGATGGTCAGTCTCCAGGGTTCCTACAATGCAGAGATGCCACGATTCAGAGGCTGCACTGGAGTGGAGGCGCTGAGGACCAAGGGTCCAGGAGACCCTTCCTGGGTCCAGTTGGCTAAGAAGTTGAGGGCCACCACTGACCTCTAATTCTCCAGGGACATTATTCTCCAGCTGTGAGCTTGAGCAGTTTACCCACCATCTGTGGGCCTTGAATTTTTTGTCTGTAAAACAAGGATGGCAGTAACGTTGAGTCTTAAATGAGGGCCTGGCACACAGGAAGTGCCCGGTACATCCTTGCTTGTGTTTCCTTTGGGTGGGGTGAGGTGGGGTGCCCACAAGTATTCTGGAAGATGGCTGGGGAGGCCGGGGCGCCGCACTGCGTGGGGGATAGGGGTGGGTGAGGTGAAGGCGGGGCAGTGCCAGGGCTGCCCCTCACCCTCGTGTGTCCGCAGTGAATGACGTCCGCCAGGCCGCCCGCAGCGCCGCCAGCTACATGCTCTTTGACCCGGAGGACGGCGTCATGCAGCAGAACCTGGTGTATTACCGCTTCCACCGGGCTCGCTGGGGCCTGGAGGAGGAGGACTTCCAGCCCCGGGAGGTGAGCATCACCCTTCGAGGCACTCTTGGGACCCCGTGGTTTGGTAAAAAAAAAAAAAAAAAAAAAACCTCTGGCTTCCTCGGAAGGCAGGATGGGAAGTGAAAAGAAAAAATGTGGGTTGTGATTCAAGCCCTGGGTTCAGACCCAGCCCCACCAGCCACGTGGTCCTGGGAACGCTGCTGACGCTTTCTGAATCTGTTGCCTCACCTGCAAAATGGGGGTGGTACTGCCTACCTTGCCAGCACAGCCTGGGATGCGGGAGGTATGAACATACCTGTCCGTTCCTGCCTGCTCACCTCTCCACCCTCATCATCCTCACTACTGGCCTTTGCCCTTCTTCCCCGGGGAACCGCAACCTGGACCAACTGAGAAGCCCCTTGGGGGTCTAGGGAAGCACTGGCAAATAGGGCACATGAGGTGCTCTTGCCTGTTTCCCTGTCAGTGGCAGATGTTGCTCATCATTCGAGGCAGAGTCCTTTTCTCTCAGAGTCCTCAGAATCCTTCTTAACCCAGTTCTCCAAGCAGCTTTGATTGTTCAGTCAGCACAAGAGCTGATAGCTGTTCCAGGTTCCTTGAGCTGGGAAAGGGCCAGAGGGCCCACATCCCAGGAGCTCCAGCTTTTCCACCATCTGGCAGCAGGGTGCAGCTCACCTCACTGTCCTTCCCTCCTCCCAGGAGGCCACGTCCTACCACAGCCAGACGGCTGAGCTGCGGGAGCTGCTGGAGTTTGCGCGCATGTACCTGCAGTCAGATGATGAGGTAAGCAGCCCCCCTGGCCCTCCAGGGCTGGACGGCGATGATGGAGACCGCTTGGTCTTGCTTGGGCCACTTTGGTAAAGGTCAGACTGGCAGTCAGCTGTTGTGGAGCAGGAGAGATTCTTCTGTCCCTTATCTACACCTTCTCTTGTCTCCCCGCTCAGTGCTCTCACGTGCCCCCTTCTCTGTATGTCTGCATCGCACCTCCCTGGGCCCAGCTCAGGGGATGACTCCTCCAGGAAGCCCTTGCTGTGTGTCCTGACAGTGTTTTCTGGGCTTGCATTGCCAACCCTGACCCCCCGTGCCTCCCTGGACCTGGACTTACTTGCAGTCCTGGTCCATCCCACCGCGGCCCCTTTCTCCAGCCCGTCTCCTGGAGAGCTGTGCTCCAGGACCGGGGACCAGGTTACTCCCAGCTCTCCCACAGCACCTGGTGCTCAGAAGCCGAGTTTGAGGGCAGGAATGAGTGCGGGACACCAGGAAGGAAGGAAGGAGCGCAGTCTGTTACACCGACTCTGAGTGAGGGTTTGAGAATCTAAATTCTCTCAGCTGGTCCTGCTCAGGGTGTCTTTATCCACCACCCCCCTTTGTTCCAGCACCCCCACTCCCCTCTCCGAACGTGGGAAGGGGAGTGTGGGTGCATCCTGGCTGGTGCTAGCCAGACTTGGCTCCACCACTTCCCAAGTGGGCCAAGTCTCAGACAACCCTCAGATTTCCATTTCTTCATCCATCGACCAGGGAGAATAATGCCCATCTCACTCCATGTGGTTAGAATTAAATGAGATCATGTTTGTAAAGCACATAGTCTAGAGCTGGCCTGGGGTGGGTGTTCAGCAAGAGTAGCCATTTTGATTGCTGTAATGCATTGCACGCCGTCCCTCAGACATTGTGTTTGGGGCTGGGGTAAACTGGTGAGAGGCACAGTCCCTTTCCGAAGTGGAGGCTGAGGGAGGAGACACAAAATCCCCCTCCTTATCGGAGAGGTCAGCATGGGGCCCCAGAGGACCCCGGACCCAGCCAGGGCCATAACAAGGGCTACATCCTGGAGCTGATACCTGGGGATGGAGGGATCCACATGAGCTATCCAGGCAGGCAGCCGGGCAGCAAAGGCATCCCTGGCTGGGAAGAGCATGAGCAGACAGTGTGCATGGACTAGCAGTGTTCTGGCAGGGGTCTCTATGCTTGAAGGGTGGGCTGGGGAGGGGGTGATGCTATGCTGACACTGAATCTTTGCTGCTAGGGCCCCAGGTACCCATTCAGGGAGGGGGCAGCTGGGAGGAGGACTTCGGAAACCCTCACACTGTTCCTGCAAGAGATCTTGAGACAGACCGGGAGGGAGGACCTCTTGGCCAGGGTGGGAGCTGGCCCATGTTTGTGCCTTCTGTGAACTCTTTTCTCCCCCACCCCTGGGGCTGCTCTAGATGGAGCTGGAGGAGACAGAAGTGCCCTTGGAGCCCGAGGACCACCCATCTGATGCCGAGTTTGAGGGGGAGGGTGACTACGAGGAGGGCATCTATGCCGACTGGTGGCAGGAGCTGGACGCCAAGGGTGATGAGGCTGAGGCCGGTCAGTGCCATGAGCCATGGTGGTGGCGTGGGGAGGCAGCCTGGGGTGGTGGTGGGGGACAGCAGTATCTTGGTACTGGGCTACAGAAGCCGGGGAACATGTATGTCAGATGCTGGGACCCCCTTCCTCTGGGGCTTCCAGGCTGTTGACAACCCCTGACCCACTTGGTAGGGGGTGGCATCCTTCCTGGGAGCAGGAACCAGCTGAGACCTGATCCTGGGGAGCCTTACTCCTGCCTGCCCCACCTCCCCAGAGGACAGCACCCAGACACCTGATGGGAGCGGGTGGGGAGCTCACCCCAGTGCTTTCTCCTTTGCAGAGCCGGAGCCTGAACTCGCATGAAAAGAGGGCCATCCCTGCACCTCTCAAGAGCTCGGAAAGCCTGGGCCTGATGGGACCACCCTCACCAGCCTGGGCAGCAGCAAGAACTATTTATTAAAAGTGTAAAATGGACATAGCTGACCAGGCGCCCTCCAGTCCCACCTGTGAGCGCCACTCCACCGACCTCTCTGGCCTCCTCGCCAGGTCTCTGGGCCGCAGGACGGCGGTGCTGCCGGCGGCTGGCAGCCTGTCCTCCTCCCGGTGCACTTCTCCAGGGGAGACGATTCCAGCTTCTCCTCGTTGGGGTCACAGCTTGAGCTGCAGATACAGCAGAGGGGCATCTGGTGTCATGAAGGACACTGGGCCCGGAGTCCAGTGGTTCCTGGCACACTGGCCGTGGGTGCTCAATAAACATTTCTTGTTGAATGAATGACAAGGCCTGGGGTCCACTCTCCCCTGGGGTGTGTGGTGAGGGTGCAGATCCTTCTCTCCCTCCCTCTGCCCCCGTCTCCCCTCATCTGTAAACTGGGAGGCAGGTGAGGGGTCACAGTCTGGCCTCTGCGGAGGACCCTGGGCGTCTGCCACTGTGTGGAGCCTCACCTTGTCATAGCAGTTGGCCACCAGGGGGCGTAAGGATGCAGGTCCCACCTTGAATCCTGGGAAGAGTAGTTTCAGATTTCTCGGATGGGTTGTCCTGCATTTTCCTAGTTCATTCAGCATCACTTCCCTCGTGGAATGTGGCGAGTGAGTGGAAGGGACCAAGGACATTTAATTACGGTTTTCACTTCCCAGGCATTGGCCCAGGTTCCTTGGAATCAGAGTGGGCATGCCCTGCCCGCCCTGCCGATTCCACAACACAGCATCTCTGTGGTCAGAGGGGCCCTAGGACTACGGTTCAGTGACTTGAGACCTCACAGTGGCAGCGGGACTGCCAGACTGACTTGCCCAATCTTGACTCTAGTGGGACAGAGAGTCCAGAGAGGTAGGGATGAGAGGGGTGTCTGGTGGCCGTCACCCAACCCTGTGACTCACCAGTATCCCCTTCATGCTCCACAATGGGGGAGTGGGGGCAAAGGGGGCCTCTTTGGGAAGGGACCCTGGGCCAAGGCCTGCCAGGTGGCAGTGCTGCCCCATCCCAGTTTCTGGCCTCCTAGGGCTGGGCAGACTGGTGGAGGAGCCTTCTCTGTTACTGCAGGGTGGGGCTAACCCTGAGAAGCCTAGTTCTCAGCTGCCACACCCCTACTTCCCCAGAAGTGTCAGGTGACCTGGCCTGGGCCCCGCCCATCTCTGGCCCAGGAGAACTCACTACCCCACTCCAGATGAGGGTGGGAAGGCCAGAGTCTGAGTCTGGAGCACAGGTGGGTGGGGTCAACAAGGTGAAGGTGACCTCACTCCTCCCTCCCTCCCTCCTGTAGGTGGGTCTGCAGTGGTGTCTCTTGAGTACTCTCAGGTGCCAGGGTGGCCCAGCCCAACCCCACCCCTTTTGAGCTGAGGTGTTAGCTCCCAGCAAGTCTCTGCCCCCTCCTGCTGGGAGGGGCTGTCCTCTGGGGCTGGCACTTCAGAGGGTGGGGAACAGGGATGTGCCAGAGCCTGCCTGTGTGATTAGGAGCCTCGGAATCTGGACAGATGGGTGGAATCTGAAAGTGCTGGTGTGCGGGAGTGCAAAGGTCTGCATGTTTGCGTGTTCGTGGCTGTGCCAGGCTGGGTGTGAGCGTGTCGCCTGTGTCAGAATGTCCTCTGTGGCACTGTGACTGAGTGTGTCTCTGTACCTGTGTCCCCGAGTGTCCCTGTGCATTTGTGAATGTGAATCTGGGGGTTCATTCACTCAGATCATATTTACGGAGCATCCCCTGGTGCTGGGCATGCACTAGTGGGCAAAGCCAGCCAGGCACCCTGCTCTGGTGGAGCTTGCATTGCAGCAGGGAGACAGGTAGTAAACAATAAATGTTAAAATACACATTAGATACATAGGATGGAGAAATACAGCGGAGTAAAAGGACAGGGAGAAGGGAGGGATGCAATTTGAGAAGTGTGTTGACACGTATGTCCAAGCGTGCGCCCGAGAATGGCATCTCGGTGTGTGTGAGGAGGGTGCCCCCGGGAGCACAAGTCTGGCCCCCCTCCAGGCACCAGTCCCCCAGACAGGCCATCCGTCCAGGCCTTCCCAGCTAGAGTGCCGCACTCAGCTCCTCTTTCCCAGGCAGTGCCAGCCCCTCCTCCCTTTCTCCCGTGCCAGCCTCTCCCCGAGCTGGGCCAGCTCCCCAAACCGGTGAGACGGAGTCTCAGCAAGTCCCAGCGTGGGCGCTCTCGGGCCCTCCAGCCCATCTCCGACCCCACCCAGCCCCGACGCTCTCTTGCCTGCGCCACGTCTGTCTCACTTCGTACCCACCCAGTGCTTCATCAGTTGTGACATCTGTAGTAAAATGGGTAGGAGGTTAGGGAGAGGCCAAAAGGGCCAGACTCAGATGCCACAGAGGTGTCCTGGACCCAGAAAGACCCTCCTAAGGAGAGCGTGTCTACTACAGTGTGTTGAGTGCCTACTATGGGCCAGACACTTGGCAGGTTCTTTGTAACACCCGAAACAGTCTTGCAACAGAGAGAGAAATGAGAAGCAGCTTGTCCAAGGTTCCTCAAGGAGGGTGGTGGCCGAGCTGCCTTCAAACCTTTTCTCCCCAAATCATGCTGCTCAGAGAAGGGACGGAAAGGTGGGAATGCCACCCAGGTCTTTAGTGTTGGCCTCGTCCTGTTGGGCTGTCAGCTGGGGCTACAGAGAGGAAGGCGAGGGCCAGACCTGAGACAAAAGGTGCACTCTGCCACAGCTCACCTCAGGGGACAAGGAGTTTCGGAAGGGAAGGGAGGAAGGGCAGGTAAGGGCCCTCTCTCAGGCTGGCTCCCAGAGCCGGTCCTGCCCCATTTTCAGCCCCCTGAGATTGGATGGGGTGTTAGGGGGCCTGGGAACAGACTTTCTGGAGTCACTTAGACTGGCCTCTTCTTGAATGCTGAGAAGTGAGGGTCAAGTGAGGTGGGGGGAGTCCCATGGCCTTCCCCCAAATTCTAGTATATTCCAATGGAAGAAACTCCCCCCTTAGGTTTGAGACAGAGTTCTTGAAGTCTTACCCACTTGTCCCCTTTCTCTGGGAGAGTAGAGCCCCCTGGGGACACAGAATGGCACCGTCCTGTGTCAGAGGGCTGGGGCCGACCACAGAGCCTGACTGGAGGAGTCCCGGCCGGCAGTGGTGGGCTCCAGTTGCCCCCACCCCCCACAGCTTCCCCACACCGAGGGCTTCATCCCGGCCTCCTCTTGCAATGTCTGTCTGAGGACAGAGCTGGCACATGTGCCCCATTTCACAGATGGGGAAACTGAGGCCCTAAGAGACCGGATGGGGCCCTCAGGGCCAGGGCTTACTGTCAGGTAGGCTGGTGCAGTGCTGCCCAGCCCCCTTCCCGGGGTCGAGCTCCAAGGTGACTGGGGGTTACATGGGGGTGTTCTGAGGGCTGGGGCCACTCACCCCAATCAGCCCCAACCTAAACCCCAGGCCAGCCTCATCACCCCATAATCACCGCTGGCTCGGGACCCACCTGGCGCCAGGTGCCTGGATAGCATCTTGTTTGTCCCCCAAACAGCCCTCGGTGTGGGAGCACCTGTCGTGCCCATGACTCAGGTGGGGAAACCGAGGTAAGGGGGAGGACGGACATGCTGGTGTACCTAGCCCCCCACCACGTACACACACATATACTTGGTTCTCTGAATCCATGAAAGAACTCACGAAGATAAGTCACCCCCAAAGAAGAGACCAAGAAAATTTGACATTTTCCATTTCCATCTGTCCATTTTTCCTTTTTAGGAGTGTGACGTTATGTTCCTGGAGCAAAGTGAGAGGTGGTCGGTCACTGCAGATTCCTCCCTTTTCCTGTGACCGCTTGGCTAAATCCTTGTGGCCTTCCTGGAGGAGGAGTTGGGAAGGCTCAAGGTTCAGCCGATCTAAGTGGGGAGTCTGGCTGTCCCCTGGCCTGGGCGGGTGTGGGGGGACTTCCCATCCACATCTCCCAACTCGGCTGTGCACCAAGTGACAGAGACACGGGGACAGGAATGAGGTCAGGAAATGCTTGTCATACGACTTCAACCATTAGCACAATCATTTTGATAAACTTGCTTATTTTTTTTTAATTTTTTATTTATTTATTTTTAGAGAGGGAAGGGAGGGGGGGAGAGAGAGAGAGAGAGAGAGAGAGATCAATGTGCGGTTGCTGGGAGACATGGCCTGCAACCTAGGCATGTGCCCTGACTGGGAATCGAACCTGCGATGCCTGGTTCGCAGCCCGCGCTCAATCCACTGAGCTATACCAGCCAGGGCCAAACTTGCTTATTTTTGATAATAGATTCGTCTACTCAAAAGAGGAAATGTCCCTGGTTTCTCCCCCAAATCCCCTCACACACACTTGGAAAACAGCTGGCTTCTCTCCAGCACCCTCTTCACAGATGGGTCCAGCCCTCGCCAGACCCCCACCCCAAGCTCCCTGCCCCTCCCCCTCACGAATTCCAGGTTCTCTGCCGGGCCATCCATTAGCTTTGAGCTCTAAATTGTCTGCTTCTTAAACTGGGGGTTGAAGTGCTGATGAAATATTCAAGGATCTCAACTCTCAAATTCCCTGGCGGCCCCGGGAGGGGCCTGGGGAAGACGGGACTAATGCAAGGCCGGGGGAAGTCCTGACTCCAGTCCCCACCGTGGTGGGGTTGGAACCTGGGGTTGGAGCCGCGCACAGGGGAGGAGAGGCCAGGGAGCTGGGGGAAGGGTCTCTGTGGGCAACCGAGGGCTGTGGCTCTGGGGGGCACCAGCTCAGGCTTTAGAGGGTTCAGAGGAAGTGAAGGGAGGTTACGGATTTAGACCCCTGAGGAGCGCTGGAGGGGAGAGCTGGGGCTCAGGAGACAAAGCTTCGGGTCCCAGCCAATGTGCTCGTGTGGTTTTCAGGGAACTCCATTCATCTCCTGACTCCAGTCTCGGTTTCCCCATGTATGCAAGGAAGGAGGCCGATTAGACTATTCCCTTTTTCCCCAAGGACTCTCGACAGGTGGGGGGGGAAAGACTTTCCTGCTGTGATCGCGCGTGTGCGTGTGCGTGTGCGTGTGCGTGTGCGTGTGTGTGTGTGTGTGTGTGTAGAGGGGGTGTCTCTGTGGCAAGGCCGCCTGTCAGGGCAGGCATCCCTCCTGGCTTGTGGGGGAGGGAGGGGCCCGCAGGCTGGCGGGGTGGGTGGGGCCCTGCAGTGTCAGCCTGTGCGTGGAGTTGCCCACGCCAGGAGCAGGAAAGGGGGTGACTCAGGTGGAAAGGCCTCCCCTGTTCCCCCCTCATCCAATCACTCGGGGGGGAGGGGTGCTCAGAGAGATGGGGAGACCCAGGACCAGAATGCAATCCTGATGTTTTCAGCCCACCCCGTTGGGCTCCTGAGGTCCTGGAATGGTACCGTGGGGGCGTGAGGGTGGGCCAGGGAGGGCAAACCCAGGACGGACCTTCCCTGGGGAGGTCCTGACCTTCCCCCAGCTGCTCCCCCCGCCAGCACCAGGCCCCGGGTATCTCGCCCTGGCCTGTGCTATTTCTGGCCTGTCCCTATCTCTGTTTTCCCCTCTCCCTGTTTTCCCCGTCAACATTCCATCCCCGCCTACCCATCTTACACTGGAGTGTTGCTGGAGCTACCTCTATAATTAAGACCCTCGTCCCGCCCATGGCTGGGCACACACCCAAAGGACCAGACCCAGGCTCTGGGCAGCCTCTGGCCTCCAGGCTCCTCCCCTGGACAAAGGGCAGCAAAAAGGCAGGAGCACCCCTACCTCAGGGCCCGGTACCATTTTCCCCTTGTCCTGCTCTGGGGGAAGCTGGTGCCTCCTCCTGCCGGAAGAGTCTGGGGGCCCAGTGGCTCTTCTGCAACAGCCAGTGTCCTCTCCGGGCTCAGGGGTCACTCTGAGCGAGTCCCGCAGCCCAATCCCGAGGGCAGGGGCCGGACTGTAAATGGAGTCTCATGCACAGGGATCCAAATGCCTTACAGATCAAGCTAACAAACCGGTGAAGAAGGCGGGCATCCACAAGGAACCGAAGGGCCAGGACGGAACTAGAATTCTGACCCCTTCTCGGAACATGGCAGTCCCGGCTAACTGTCCCCCGCCCGCCAGGCCCTGGGCTGTCGCCCCTTTCCTTCGCGTCCTGGCCCCCCCTGCCCCCTCGCCCCCCCAACCGCGGAGGGCCTCCAGGACACGTGTGCAGATTCCTCCACTCGCATGTCTGTGCTGAGTCCATCCCTCTGCCATCGTCACCCCCGTCACCCTTTGGCTACATGTGCCACACGGTGTGTAGTGCTGCTCTCCATCCTCGGGAGGCAGGCCCGGCGTAAGGGGCCTGCGGGGCCTCCAAGCAAGGGCGGGTGCTGGGCAAGGAGTTCCAGAGTGTCCGGTACCTAGAATGTGGCCTCCAAGGGGATGCATGAACTCTGTGTAGGTTTGTTCTTCCGGCTCCGAGTGGAGGGTGCAAGCCCAGGAGGACCAGTGCGGGGCCGTCCAAAGGGCAGGAGCCAGGGCAGAAGCCTCTTCCCAGGTCCATGGATGGCTCTCCCCTGGCTGAGAGCAAGCCCATGCTTAAGGTGCTTCTTGCCCTGGCTGGTGTGGCTCAATGGATTGAGTGCCAGCCTGCGAGCCAAGAGTTAGTTCACTGGTTCGATTCTCTGTCAGGGAACACGCCTGGGTTATGGGCCAGGTCCCCATCTGGGGACATGTGAGAGGCAGCTGATCAATGTCTCTCTCTCTCACATCAATGCTTCTCTCCCTCTTTCTCCCTCCCTTGCCTTCTCTCTAAAAATAAATTCATAAGATATATTTCTTAAAGATGCCTCTTGATTTTTTGCATTGCCTTTGATTCCAGCCTGCCGTGGGGACAGTCCAGCCGTCTGTTCTCCCGCCCACTGCTGTGACGCCAGGGAGAGCTGCTACGTGACAAAAAGGGACCACCATCGGCCTGAAGTTTAGCATCCCATCTGCTCACCAGGACTTTCTTGGTAGAGGCCGCCATTCCTGAGGCCAGCTCAGGCCCAAGAGGAGAGGAGGGTATGGTGTGTGTGTGTGTGTGTGTGTGTGTGTGTGTGTGCGCGCGCCTGGGAGAGAGCTGACAGGGCTGGCGTTTGTGTATCTGTATCTGTGCCCATGAGTGTATATCCCCAAGGCGTGGGCAGATGTGTGTGTGATTTGTACAGACCTACATCTCTGCCTGCCTGTCTGGGGCAGGGGCCCCCTGCAGAAAAAGGGCCGGGTCTGAACAGAGCACAGAATCTCTCCCGCATCCTTATATGGCCCAGAGGCTGGTGGAGGACCCGGAGGACCCCAGAAACAGAGGAGTGGAGGAGGTCCCTGGTTGTTGCTCACCTTCCCACAGGGAAGTGCCTCCTCCCATCTCTCCCCAGTCAGCCTCTCATCCGACTCCTGTTTGCCAGTGAATTCTGTCTGGGAACAGCTGGGGATGGGCCACTTGATGCTCTTTCCTTCTTTACTCCGAGGCCCCAGAAAGCTGCAAGGTTGAATAAACCAGATGTGTTCTTAGCGGCCCAAGAACTCTGCTTCCACCAAGCTTTAGACAAGAAAAATGAGTTTAAACTGCAGAAGTATGAATGGAGGCCAAACGCCAGGGGAACTTACCTGTGCTAGAATGAGGAGACAAGGGGGTTCCTAGAGGGGAGGCTCCAGAGTCTCCTTTTCTGGAGATCTGACACCCAGAAATCCCTGCCTCTAAAGGCTTGGAAGCAGGGGCCGGGGTAAGGTGGTCTCGGGTCCTTCCTTCAAGTTCAAGCTACAGAGGAGGCTGCGGCCATAGCAACTTTCATCCGACCCCTTATCCTAATCCTATAGGCCCTTCCTCACCCCGTGAGACCATGTGCCCCATGCAGACAGCTGATGATAGTAAACATCGGTTTCTGATCCCTTTCTGTACCCTCAGTGCCTGGCAGGCACATGGTAGGCACTTAATAAAAGTGCAGAGATTTCTTGATCTGGAAGGAGAGGCAACTCTTAGTCCGGTCTTTCCTGCTGCTGGGGTGTTGCTTCCACCCAGCCCCATCCCAAGCGCTTAGCTCCGAGACCAGCGTGTTGTGGCACGTTCCAGGCTGACAGTCTGGGAGCATTCTGGGAACACACACGCGCGCGCACACACACACGCACGCACACGCACAGGCTTTAGTTTGAAGCCTTATTTCTACCCCTCCACTCCGGCTCCTCTACCCTTCTGCCGTCAATGGGCTCTGCCCTGCCTGTACGCTAGAGTCAGGAGAAAGCAAGGGTTTAAGCCTGCCTTGGGCGTGTCAGTGCGCTGGGTGGGAGTGGGGCGGTGGCAGGGGAGGGTAGGAGGTGGGAGGGAAGAAGTGACCCTGTGGTGGTGGCAGCAGCCTAGGGTTGTGAGCTGTTTTCTTCCCCAGCAGGGGCTGGCCACTGTGCTGTGGCAGGGTGGCAAGTGGGGATGGGGCAGGGGTGAGGGAGGGAGAAAGATACTGAGGTAGGCTGGAGGAGGGGGAGTAAGGGAAACAAGGCAAAGGGCAGTGGTCCTGGCCCTGGCGTGTGGGGTGCTAACTAGTTAGGACTGCTGACGTGTCCCTGGTCCCCTCCCAGAAGACTTCTTGGGTGGCACAGGCCTTTAGAAGTGACACTGTTGAGCCACGGTTGCTTTCTCTGGTGGGGAAAGTGGTCAAGAATGCTGCTGGGGTATCTCTACCGAGCCCGCCCTGTGTGCTAGCTTGGGGATTACAAATCTTTTCGGAGGAAGGACCCTTTCCTGAACAACCACTCCCCAACATTCCGGTACCCAGGTGACCTGTTCACGTTCAGCCCTTTGGGAGTCCTTTGAAGGCTGGGATTGTGTTGATTTCCAGTGTCATCAGGGTCTAACCCCGTGCTTAGCATACACTTGGCGCTCAACACTTAAGTGTTGGTGAATGAATGAAGGACCCTTGGCATGCCGTACAGCCACCAGCAGACATTCAGTCGGTCAACCACACAAAAGAAAGACCGCTGTCTTCGTAAGCTGCCTGTTGGGGGGTTCTTTCTGATAACCAACCCAGAGTCTCCCTCTAACAAGGGGCCCCCGCCTCACTTCCTTTTATGACAGCGCTGAGTTCCTTTAATCTGCTGCCTGACTTTTCACAAATGGTTCTCTCTAAATCACTGCTCTTCTGTCTCTACCCAGAGTATTTGTTTCTGCCTCTTCCCGGCCCCTCCCCAGCGCTGTGACATTGTAGTGTACGTTGTTATTCTCCCAGGAGAGCACGTGGTTTAGTGGGCCTTGAAATTAGAAGGGGTGCTAGTTTAGGATGTGCCATTTTCCAGTTTTGTGACCTCTCTGACCCTCAGTTTCCTCCTCTTTGAAATGAAGATCATTTTGTTGTGGTAATGATTTCTCAGAGTCGTCATAAGAATTTTTAAAACTCATATCATTTATTTAAATTCTAACATTTAGCAGTTGTCCAAGCGATTCCCACACACAGCCCTGTGAGAGACATAGCTATTGTACCCATTTTACAGATGAGGAGAAATGGTGAAAGATGAAGTAACGTGCCTAAGACGATACAACTACTGAGTGGCCGAACCCAAACCCTGGCGTTTTAATTTTAAATCTCAAGGACACTCCACCTTTGGGGGGAAAATCCCAACCCAGAAAAAGCCTATGAAATGCTATACAAATGTTATTACGACTTTGTGGCAAAGATGAATAAGCCCAGCAAAGCATCATACCTGACGCTGAGTTGGCTGGCCTGTGAAGGCATCTGTCCTTTCCCTTGGCGCCCTCTGACTCACCTGTTGGACAGGTAGGGGGAAGGGGACAATACTGAGTCCTACCTGCTCAGACGTAGGGTGGGGCAAGACACACCCCATTACTCCCATTGGTTCTTTCCTTAGGCTTACTGACAGTTCCTTGCCCAATCAGGAGGAAGTAACCTTATATTTGCCAATAGGTACAAAATTGGGATGGAACCTTAAATTGGAGGCCGTCCCCAGGGCCGAATGGCAGTCCCTGGGGCCAATGGGCCAGTGGATAAACAGAGAAGGCGGTGGAAGAAGATTGGGGGCGAGGCTCCGCCTCTTGATGGGACAGTCAGGCGAGGCAGCCAGTGAACCCGCGTCAGATGGTGGGCGTGTCCTTCAGGGGCGGAGCTTCGAGGGGGCGAGAGGCGTGGCTTGGCTGTCAGGTCCCTTCGCCTTTTGTTCAGTTACTGAGTTGCTTCCTTGGCCAGAGTCCGGAGCAGCCGCCGCCCGAGCGCGCCGAGCTTAGTTCGCTGCCCGCGCCGGCTCCCAGCCCGGCCAGACCCCTACCCAGCCCGGCCAGGCTCCCAACGCAGGTGCGGACGATCGCGGCTAGTATCGCTGGGGCGAGGGAAGGGCGGCAAGCGGCGGAGAGGCCGAAACCTCCGTCTTAGGGCAGGTGAAGGCGGGAGCCCGGGAACCTCACCCTGCACCGGCGGCAGGGGGCGCGCCGGGGTCCTGGGCGCGGCGACCTTATCAGGGGGCATAAGGTTCGGGCTGAGGGTGCTTGCCGGCCCCGTGAGCCGGGGATCTGCGAAGGACGGGAAGTGGTCTGGGCAGGTGCCTCGGGGATTGCTCCTTCTCCAGGGCCCGCGGAGCTTGCCCGACGCCGCGTCCCTGACTCTCGCCTGACTCTCGCAGGGGAGACTTTGACCTGTTTCACCTGCGTCCCAGGGCTCATCTGGTTAGGAATGCACTGTTTTGGGAAACTTGCTGCAGCTGGTCTCTTTGGGGCCACCCTCACCCCACCTCACGCGTCATCCGTGCTTTCCCTCCCTCTCTACTCCCCCAGGCCTGGGTGGGGCCCTATTGTCTGCGCCCGGTTTGCCCAGCTGTCGGGCCGAGCGCACATTTTCCCAGGGATGTGGGCCCCACCTGCCCAGCAGGTGAGCACTCGGAGTCCAGAGGCCCAGTTCTCCAGCTCCCGGAGCCTCACTGGCACTGTACCTGCGGCGCCTCCCTCCGCTCGGGCGGGCGCCGGGCTGAAGCTCAGCAGCGGATGTGGGGTGGGATGACAGTGGGACTCGTGCAGGGCCAGCGCTGCGCCCAGCCGGTGTCTGGCACCGGGGGCTCGAACTGGGGTCTGGGCGGAGGCGTCGTGCACGGGTGGAGAATTCACCCTCCCAGTTTCCAGTAGCCGCGGCTTCCAGAGTGTTGATATGGGAACAGGACTACCCTCTTTTCTAACCTCTTATTGTAGGGGGGCGGGGGGAGAATCACCCAAAACAAACTTTCCAGAAGTATTCATGGTAGCTTGTTCTGGGGATTTTCCTGCCTCCTTGCCCAGGGTTTACCCCAGGTTTATAGGGTCTTTCTGGGAGCAAAACCCCATCCCCCAGCTAGCCAGGCTGATCCAGGGCCAGTGCTTGCGCCCTGACCCTGTCCTCCCTGCCTCCACCTCCGTCCTGTTTGCTGGGCCTCTGGGGCTTGAGGTGGGGGTGGGGTGGGCCGAAGGGGAAGCAGCTTCTTCCTTCTCTTCCTGCCTCCGGGGACCACCACACCCCCTCACTAGAGGCCTGCGCGGTTGGCTGTCGCCCAAGCTCGGCCCCCTCCCCAGGAATGGGGGTGGGGCAGGGCCGGGCCAAATGACTTTCGTGGTGGAAGCGACTGTTCAGGTCTTTTTTTTTTTTTTCCTACCCGGCCCCCACGTTATTTAGCAGGCTGGGAACTGAGGGCGAGAAGTGCGGAGCAGTGGAGGTTGGTTGCCATTCGATCTCTGGATTTTGAAGGTGCATTCCTTCTGGAGGCTTTTGCTGTCCTTTCCCCTCCCACCCCTTGTCCTGAGGGAGTTTGATGGGGAAAGTGGGGCAAGAAGGAAGGCTGCTGGGGGGGGGGAGGTTTTTCAGGCAGAGCTGCATTAGCGCCTCTGCACGCCCAACTTTCTGAGAGCCCTTCCCCTGGCCAGAGTGGGGGATCTCCACCAAGCTTCCAGCGGTGGTTTTTAAAAATCCAAACCGCGGTCTTTTTGCAGGGACCTGGAGCCCAGCCTCCTTGGGGAACAGAGGGGGAAATGTGAGAGTCAGGTTCTCTCTCCATCCCAGGGTGAAGGGGAGATTGGGGGAGTCAGGGCTGCTTGTCCTAACTCAGGAAGATCTCACCACCTCTTCCTGTTTGTGGATAGGACAGCAGGGGCTGGGGTCAGACCCCCATGGAGTGTCCCGCACCCGGAAGCATCAGGCTTCCTCCCCATCCCACTTATGCTCTGGTGGGTGGTGTACCTGTGGGGAGCCACAAGGGCATGGAATTTGGGCACAAGTAACCTGTTTTCCTTCTCCTCCGTGCTGCCAAAGTCGAGGAGGGGAAGGCATTGTAATTACATTGGTTAAATGATTAGTGTAGCTAATCTGGTTTGTGGCTGTGATGAAAAGGTAATGCTGAGGAAGGATTGCTAGGAAGTGCCTGGTGAAAACTGGCTACTTACTGGATGGAAGCGGGGAGGGGGGAGGTTGGATCCGATTAGTCATTTCTTGCTAGATCAAGCCCTAGCTTGGGTGACAAGAGGCTTCTCCCCCTCCCTGCCCCCCAGCTCCACCCTATTCCTTTTGGAGGCTGTTTGGTCTGCCAGGGCCGAGGCTCTGAGAAGGCAGCCTGCAGGAATGGAGGCCGGGGCTGGGGCTGCTGTCTGCATCCCTCCTGGAGGCCCGTGGGGAAGGTGCCAGTGAGGAGGTCACTCCCTGGCCTGGAAAGGATGAGGAGAGGGGCCACCCTAGAGTGAGATGGGGTGACAGACTCCTCAACAAAAGGGCTATTTACTTTTGGGGTGTGACCGTACTGAGCACAGAGATTTGGGCTTGGACTGAGCAGGGTTTGAATCCTGGCTGTGCCCTCACTTAACTCGGGCCTTGGTCGAGTCACTGTACCTTCGGAGTCCTAGTGACCTTGGTAAAGTGGGGATAATGGTATCCACCTACCCAGCAAAGTGCTTGATAAATGGTAACTTCAGCAAGGGAGGACTCTGCCGAGACCCAGAACTTTCATTAGCTCTTCTCACTTAATCCTCGTGACTGGCCCTCGGGGTAGGTATCATTATCCCATTCTACACATGAGGACCTGGAAACCTGGGGAAGTTAACTAACTTCCTGGCTGCAAGGTGAGACTGAACAGAGCCAAGGCCGGCATGTAGGTTCTCTGGCTCCAAACCCAGAGCCCATCCCGATGGATCACCCGGTGAGGTTCTGGGAAGAGGTTTTCTGCTACTCCCTTTCGAGAGCTTGGGGAGAAGAGACCTCGGAAGGGCCCGGGAAAGGATGTATGGGCGGTGCAGGTAGGGGCAGCTCATCAGGTAGGGGTGACTCACGCCTTCGCCTCCAGCTTTCTGAAACCTCCCGTGAGGCTTGTTTTAGTTCCTGGTGGTGGCAGCGGGGTCTCCTCCAGGCCAGGGTCTGTTGGGGGTGTGGGGAGGGGGTTGGGGGAGGGAAGGAGAGAGCAGTGGTCCAAGCTGCTGCGGCAGCATCCTGGCTAGAGCTGGGCAGAACCATGGGCTGTTCTGGGCTTGCCCCTGTATAGGAAGTGGGAGTTGCCCGGTGTGTCGGGGGCTGGGCCTCTGCCAAGATAAGGGGGCGGGGCGGGGGGCAGGGTGCTGCTCCCTGGAGAGTGGAGAGAAATGAGAGTCAGATTTAGGACTGGGCCCACGTCCTCCTGGATCGCGCTGGGCAGTCCTGCCAGACTGTGTTTGGGCGTGGAGCAGGCTGTCTGTCCTCTGCTTTGGGGCCTGGGGGGCTGCAATGTGGGATTGTTTGGGCTGCTGGAGGGGCTGGTGACACTGTCCTCTCAGACCTGCCCAGCTCTGGCACTTGTGCCAACTGGGTGCCTGACCCCAGAAGTGGCCTGGGAAATAGGGGCTTCTGTGAAAGCCTACCAGCAGTGGGCTTCCACTTCCCTTGAGGGCAGGAGGGGACCCCAGGCATGGGAAGTGTTGATGCTGGAGGAGAGAAGGCTGAGGAGACTTGAAGTGACAGAGAAGGAAAGAGAAGGAACTTAGTCCCGGCTGTTAGCTATAATGAGGGTGAGGGCCTTGCAGTTTTCCGTCACCTGTGAGGATGGATACAAGAGCCCCCGATGCTTTTACGGAAGGGACGTGGCCAGATGGGAGGAAGGAACTCCTGTGTGTTAGAGCCGAGATCGGGAGTTGAGGGAGAAGCGAGAGAGATGGAGGCTCGGGTTGACCCTTCTCTGAAGAAGATGAGGCAGGGCCCCGTGCGAGCTGGGCGGAGCCAGGAGGGCAGGCAGCTGTCTCGACCCTTGGGGGTGAATCTGGGGTCTCTCGGGGTCCCTGGGGAAATGCTCAGTCTCGTGCCTTCCAGGAGAAAAGAGACCTGTCGGTGACGGGGGCAGGTGTCCCTGTGCCGCCAGCTGGCCCGGTCACCCCTGTGAAGAGAAAGAGAAGTGTGTCTGGGGTGGGTCCTCGGGGTTTGTGTCCCTGCAAGCGAGACCCTGAGGCCTCTCTCCTGGGACATGGTTGCATCTGGTGGAGGTCTGGTGGGGGTGAGGGGGGCGGGCCACAGGCTGCCCCAGTTTCCAGCAACTTCCTTGGCCAGGCCTGAAGAGACATTGGCTGACCAGTCCCCTTTGCTCAGCCTCCCAGCCTTTAAAGCCCTCAGGGCAGAGAGCTCAGCTTTCTGTGACCTTCGGAGTGTTAGTTGGCAGGCCTGCTTTTTGTCCTGCTGGGGAGACAGTGGAGTCTTGTGGAGTCTTATCTCCGAGGGGTGGCAGGCCTTGGGGCCCACTGGGCAATGAATATGCTGCTCGTTTGGGGGTGAGGAGGACATTGGACTCCCCTCCTCATTGATTGAAACAGGACTATCTGATCATTGCTAAAAACAATTGGAGAGTTAGAAAAGTCTAGTAGGGGAGAAAAGAAACCAAGGCAGCTACAGCAAATATTTTTCCCTTCTCTTTTCTTAGCATCCTCTTGTTTCACAGCCTTCGTCTTGGGGTCTCACGCTCTGTAGAGAATACTGAACTTCAACCAAACCTTTTTCCAAATCCTCATTTTTGCCAACAAATGCTGAACAGGGGATAACAGTGGGGTCTTTCCTGCCCTCCCAGGAGAGGGCCAGGCCACCAGCCTTGTAGCATGAACCCTGTAGCATGAGTCACACCTGAGGAGTGACGCCAGCCAGGACCATTGGGCCGCCCAAGCCCCCCAGGTGGGTGGGGTGGGGGTGGGCAGGGAGGGCAGCCAGCCCCTGTGCATGGAGACACATCACTGGCTTGTTACTGTTTCCTGAGGCTGGGTAAAGTGTTTTTCCACCCCCAGGAGTCCAGGTTTGGGGTCATCTGCTGGTGTGGGATTCTGTCCACTCAGGTCACCAGCAGGGAATGGAACCCTCTCCCGGGGGGAATCTGCAGGCTCCTGGGTCGTACCACCTGGCCTAGCATTTCCCTCTCCCCCAGGTCCCCCCTTCATCTTCCCACCCCTGGTGTTTGCTTTGGGAAGGAGCCCAGAAGGAAGAAAACAGCCAGCAGCGGGGTCAGCCTGACCCGAGCCCGTCCTATGGCCACTGCTTGGGTGCCCTCCAGACAGGAAAGGAGGGTTTTGCTCCAGAAGCTCCAGATGGGCTCCTGTCTTTTCCTGTCCCCAGGGCTGCCCTGGCTGTACCTAGCACCTTCTCAGTCTCTGTCCACTTGGAATGACCAGCCTGATGGGGGAGATTAGGGCCTGCCAAGGACATCTAACCTGCTGGGGGTTTCCTCCGGGAGCCACCAGTCTGTGGGGAGAGGCCTGGCTGGGAAGCCCCAGCCTGGTGGGGGAGGCAGGGCTCTCAAGCGAAGCAGTCCTGTCTGTCTCTGCACTTCTGCAGAGTCTGTTTCCATCCAGGCTGCTGGCGGAATCTCAGCTGGAGCCAGAGACAGAGTGGGGGAGGGTGGGGGCTGGTGACCCTGCTGGGCCCAGCCTCTCCCCTGGGGCTGCTATGTGGGGAATGTCCGTGCCTGAGCGGCTGACCACCCTGGCTGCGTCAGCCAGCGCATGTGACTGGGGAGGCAGGCAGCACAGCGACCCCACCTGGCCTCCCCTCCCAGGATGTAGACGCGGCACTTAGTGTCCAGCCACGCCCCACCCCGCCCCTGGGACCCTGGCCTAGGCCTGGAGGCAGCGCCCCTCCTAGCCCCCAGGGTCTGGGTCCCAAAGAGCAGGCTGGCCGCCAGCCACCTTGCCCAGCCCATCTCTGCTGGCCTCCTCCATTTCTTTGCTTCCTTCATGGAAGGATGCTTGCCTGCGTCTTTCCGGTTCACAGGGGGCTTCTGCGGTCACTATTGTGTTCGGTCCACACAGCGGTCCGAAGAAGCAGGGTCATCTCCACTTTGTAGGTGAGGAGCATGAGCTTTGGGGACAGGGAGTGACGACGGCCCACGGGCACCCAGCCAGCAGGGGGGCTGAAGCCCCTCACCTGACTCCGTGTCCCCCACCCTTCTCACGGCTCCCTTCCTCCCACTGTCCAAGCCCACGATTGAGTCTGCAAAGGGCGCCAGCCTCTGGGCCAAGGAACCTCCGGGGCCTGCCCAGCCTGTTCTTCCAGCCCTCTAACGCAGCGTTTCCCAGCCCAGCTCCCGCCCCACCGGGCGGCCTGGGCCCGGCCTTGTTCCCAGGCGTCTCACGGACACTTGGCACCTGCTGCCCAGCCCAGTGGTGCCTGTCACGGACAGTGGGTGCTGGTAGGAGCAGGAGCCTGATGTAGCTCTGGTGGGAGTCATTTTAATGCCAGGGCTGGGCCATACCCTGCCAGGACAGCCTTGGGTTCCGGGTGCCCAGAGCCAGCCTGCTGGAGAGCAACCCCGCTGTCTCCTCGCAGGTTCCTCCCCAGTGTGGACCGGCGGGGGAAGGCTCCCTCACACGCCCTCCCTGGGGCCCTGTCTCCTCTCTTCCTTCCCTCGCGCTGCCCCCACCCCACCCTGTGATCTCTGAGCTGGCCTCTTCCTCCTGTAATGCCAAGAATAGAGTGCGCTGCTAAAAACAAAGGCCCCCCATTCAGCTCCAAAAACCGCCCCGCGTCTGGCTCTGCCCGTCTCTGTCCAGGGCGCGAGGGCAGGGCCCGAGTCTGTCTCGCCCACTTCCACCCTGGCGCTGTCCAGGGGCCCTGGCACGTCTCCTCCAGGTCCGGGGTGGAGAGCGGTGAGACCGAGCTGGGTGCGGCCCTCTCCACCCTGGGAACTGCAAAAACAGCACTTTGGTTTCTTATGGGAGAATTTCCCTGGTTGTCCTGGGGAGTAGGGGGGGAAGGTGGGACTGGTTATCCGTCCTTCCTGAGGTCTGACGTCTGTCTTTCTAGCCTTCTGGTTGCAGGAATCGCTCTCCCGTGATCTAGTGTGTGACCTCTCTGAATTGCTTTTCGGTTCTGCCCACCCTCAGCCTTCTCTTGTCTGTCACGGCAGTCCTGGCTCCTTACTCCTAGAATCCTGGACACCAGCATTCCCCTGAGACCACCTGGGCCACGCTTCTGTTCATGAAGTGCAGAGAGGAAAAATAATTGGCCAAGGACGCTCAGCAAGTTGGTGGAGGAGCTGGGACTAAATCTGGGGTGCCTGATTTCCCAGCCGATGCTCTGCCTGCAACCCTTGACCCCAGCTGCTGCTTCTCCTCTTGGTGAGGGGGCTCAGCCCCTCCCCTCTCCTCTGCAGCTGTGGGTCTGGCTCTCTCTCCTTGACACCAGGGGTTCCTCTTTCCCTGGATCCCCGTTAGGAGCCAGGGGGGCAGCCCTGGTTATTGACGGAGGCTAGTCTGCAGTGAGGCTGACCTGCGTTTGGGCAGAGCGCCCCCACGCCCTCCATGTCCAGCCTCAATTTCTTCACCTGGAAACTGGGAGTAATAAAATGCCTGCCAGGGTTGCTTGGAGGGAAGAATGAGGTTCCTTTGATAGTAAAGGCAAGGAGATGCCCCCTGTCTTAGGGACCCTCTGATCTCTGTGAGGACTCTGTTCCCCTTGGGCCGGTGGGCTGGTGGGGGGACTGCTGAGGAAGCGCCCCTCCCATGGCCAGACTTGGGCAGCGGGCAGGTGAGGGGATGGAGCCTGTGGTTCCGGGCGAGGCCTGCCAGCCAGCTCCTGACTCGAAGCTCCTGAAGTTGCCTCTGCAGGGGCGAGGGGCTTTTCCAACGGTGGCGGTGGGTGTTTTGACGATCAGGCCTGGAGATGCCCCGCTTGCCCTAAGTGGACTTGGCAGAGGCTCGCCGTCCAGGCGCTGGCTCAGCCGTCCTCCTGGCCCATGGGTGTTTATTTGCAGTGTTAATGCAGCTTATTTCCCGAGGCAGCCCCACCTTCCTCCTCCTGGTTCCCTGACAGGCATGCGCCTCCCCAACTCTCCCGTGTCCCCTCTCTCCAGGGAGGGCAGGGCGGTGTGGTTGTGGTGGCCAGGGGCTCCCCCTGAAAGCCACACTTGGTCAGTGCCTGGGAAGCGGCTGGCACATCTGGCGGCACCCAGCCGGCTGTCTGGTGTTCTGGGCCTGCTCCTGTTCAGCAGCCCGAAACTCTGAGTCACGCAGGGTGATGCATTGGGGGAGGGGAGGCAGCTCCCGAGCCGCTCTGGCTCCTGCCGCTGCCTGTTCCAGGTGTGCTCTGGGCCGGGGAGGAGCCAGGCATCACCATAAAAGGCAATGAAACCTGAAGGGCCCTTTGTCATCCTTTTCTCTGGGAGGGTGGCACCAGCCGGGCGTCCTGGGAGGACAGGTCCCTGGTGATCTTGGCTGCTGGGGTGGGGCCATGCTGCACTGGCCATCCCTCCCTCGCTCTCACCTGGTGCCCCCACACAGCGGGTGTAAGGTGCTGGGTGCCTCCCGGCCTCGGGGTGGACCAGCCCGTAGTCTTTTTGCTGACAGAGGCCACACTGGGTCTGCAAGGCTGCAGACTTGGGTGTCACTCATGCTTGTGCCTGGTCCCAGCTCTGCCATTTCCGCGCTGTGTCCCCTTACCTGGTGGAGTCTCAGTTCCCACATCTGTGAGTGAGGAAGCAGAGCGTGTGTTTCGAGACCCTCTCGTGAGGGTGGTGTGTTGGTGGAAGGTCCGACACCAGGTCAGCCCCCACTTGAGCCTGGCTTCCCTGACGGGGAGCCAGGTAGCAGGTGGGGATTCGGCTCCCTGGGGCAGAGCAGGGCCCAGCTCTTAGTTTCCCTCAAGTGGCCCAAGTCTCTGCAGAGAGAGGGAGGGTTGCCTGAATGACAGCGACCACCCCCGGGCCTGCCTTGCTCCTCATCCCTGGCCTGGGCTTGAGGAGGCCATGGGGTGTGCAAACATCTGTCCCCACCGTGAACTAGGCACCATGCTGGGTCCTTTACAAATATGGTCCTCATGACGACCTGCTGGGGAGGTGTTGCCACCCCATTTTACGGATGGGGACACTGAGGCTCAGCGGGCAGATGGGTCACCCTGGTAGTAGTATGTGGCTGAAATTTGAAGCTGTTGGTGGGACTCAGAATTCTCGAAAAGGTTTCCAGGAGCTGGAGTGCTGGAGAAATGGGGAATCTCAGGCCCTGGGGCTCTGGGGCCACTTGCCATCCTGCACCTTCTGCAGAAGTGAGATCCTGTGAGATCCTGGGTGCCTCTGGCTGCTTTCAGCAGTCTCCCCAGCTCCCCAGAGAAAACTTTCCCACTGCTTCCCTGTCCAACCAGCTGGTTCCTGGTGCAGTGACCTCACCTCCAGCAGCCTTCTCAAGGAGCCCCAGTGGGTTGGGGGGTGGTCTACAGGACCCAAGGAGCTGTTGGAGGCCTTGAGAGCTTTCTCCTCTGGGAGTGTTAGGAAGGGTCAGCAAGGTGGGGGAGACCGGGGCTGGGTTGGGGCATCTAGCTTTTTACTGCCCTGCCCCCTATGGGGCTCACTGCAGCCCACTGGGGCCCTTGAGCTTGCCTTGGGAGTAAGGGGCAGTGGGCAAGCCAGGGGCTGGGCCAGCCAATGGGATGCCCCAGCGGGGCCGGCTGATTTCTCGCCCCTTCTTTGTGTCCCCAGCAGCTACCATGGATGTGATGAACCTGATCGAACAGCCCATCAAGGTGACGGAGTGGCAGCAGACGTACACCTATGACTCGGGCATCCACTCGGGCGCCAACACCTGCGTGCCCTCGGTCAGCAGCAAGGGCATCGTGGACGAGGAGGAGGCCTGCGGGCGCCAGTACACCGTCAAGAAGACCACCACGTACACCCAGGGTGTGCCTCAGAGCCAAGGTCGGGAGCCCCAGGCACTGTTCCTTAGGAATGCTCCAGCAGAGTCTGGGGCCCTGCAGGGGGCTCGGGGTGAAAGGAGGCAGACTTTAGGGCCCCCCAGTCTGAAGGGAGAGGCACAGCTGCCTCGGGTCGCCCCCACCCGGCAGGGAGGCAGAGTCCCCTCGTGAGCCTCGAGAATGGAGCAGACGGACGGGTCCTGCCCACCCGTCTGAGGAAGAGAAGGGACACCGTCTTCGCCTTCCTCCCATTTACAGAACGATGAGGGGGTGTCCCCTTTGCTCTCCAAAACCCAGGGGCTGTAGAATTGTGTCGTCCTTTTGTTCTAGGACCTGCAAGATTGATGGGGAGGCAGAGCCCCAGCCCTCAGGGAGCCCCCAGTCTGGAAGGGGAGGTGCAGTTCTCAAGCCTGAGAACTCCTGGTGGGGGGCGGGGAGGAATCAAGCCCGGTATGTGCAGCATGCTGACGTGGAAACGGGCCAGGGCCAGGCGGTGGAGTGACCGAGCCAGCCTCGGGGGGTCAGGGATGCGGACGCCCCACCGGCATGTAGGCGGGGGAGCCGGGTCGAGGTCTCCTCCCCGATTAATTGGAGGGCGGAAACTCTGCCTCCCTCTCCCCGGGGCGCCTGGACACTGGCCAGGGCAGGGCTGCCTGGGAAGCCTGGGCAGCTGCTGGTGGGACTCCCAGGCCCACCCGGGAGGCGGCACCTGGAGTCTGAGCTAAGGACCCAGTTCCCGCTTTCTGAAACCGGCCGTCCTGACTTTCCCTCTGATCTGCTGTGTGTCACTGGGTGTCTCCTGCCTCAGAGCCTTGATTTGCCTGTCCGTGTGACGGGGGAGTTGCCTCCTTTGGGGATGATGAGAGCACAGTTAGAATCAGGAGATTTCAGGGGTGACGGGAAGCAGGTTGTCTCATCTGACCTTGACCCGGTTGTTAAGGGAGGGGCCCAGAGTCGAGGTTTGGGCTCTGGAGTCAGATTGTCTGAGTTCAGATCCCAACTTGGGTTCCTATAACCTCTCTGTGACTCAGTTCTCCCATCTATAAAGTGGAGATAATAATAGTACTTATCTTGTAGAGTTACAAGATTAAATGAGAAAATACAAGAAAAATGCGTAATTCACTGCCAGGTACATAATAAGTACTCCAGAAGTGTTAGCTATGCCTGCTAATAACAGTGCTCACCAACATGTTTGCAGTGGGATGTGCCAGACACACGAATCCTTTCCAGGGCAGTTCATGACTAGTATCTCATTTAATTCTCGTAAGAATTCCCTGCGGTAGACCGAACAGATGGTGTTCTCACAGATTACCTAACTGAGGTGGTGGTGACCTCCCCAAAGGCACTGGTTAGAGGCAGCATCCTAGGCGGTGTGCTGGGCCTGTGGTCGGGTTGGGAGGCAGCCCAGAGAACCCCGGGGGGCCTCTGTGCACGCCCACCCTGCTCTCCTTCTCGGCCTCTTCTCGGCCTTCTGCAGCTCAGTCCCTGTCCATTGGTCCCCAGGTGACCTGGAGTACCAGATGTCCACCACAGCCCGAGCCAAGCGGGTGCGGGAGGCCATGTGTCCTGGCATGGCAGGGGAGGACAGCTCGCTACTGCTGACCACCCAGGTGGAGGGGCAGACCACCAACCTGCAGCGGCTGGCTGAGCCATCCCAGCTACTGAAGTCGGCCATCGTACACCTGATCAACTACCAGGACGATGCCGAGCTGGCCACCCGGGCCCTGCCGGAGCTCACCAAACTGCTTAATGATGAGGACCCGGTCCGTGAGGGGCCCGGCTGGGGTGGGGGCAGACAGGAGGGAGAGGATGAGTGTCCACAGGGGAGAGGGTCCTACCAGGGACAGGGGGAGGTCATTGACCCAGAGCCCCATGAGCAGGGAGAGCTTGACCTGGGTCCCTGTGAACTTTGTGCAGGGTCCCCGGGTCACCTCCCTCTCATGGTGGCAGCTGGACCTGATGGACCTGCTCACTTCCATCCTTGCGTCCGCTCCTCCAGGTGGTGGTGACTAAGGCGGCCATGATCGTGAATCAGCTGTCAAAGAAGGAGGCGTCACGGCGGGCCCTGATGAGCTCTCCCCAGCTGGTGGCCGCTGTCGTGCGCACCATGCAGAACACCAGCGACCTAGACACGGCCCGCTGCACCACCAGCATCCTGCACAACCTCTCCCACCACCGCGAGGGGCTGCTTGCCATCTTCAAGTCTGGTGGCATCCCCGCCCTGGTTCGCATGCTCAGGTGCCTGTGCTGTGCTCACGGCAGGGGCCCAGGGACTCCCTGACCTGGGCTTCCATACGATATTCATTGAGCACCTACTATGTGCCAGGTGCAGAACCACAGCCAGTCTTGGTACTTAGCTAGCCATGTCACAGGCAGGTTAGTGATGAGGCCACAGTACATTCTAGGGCAGGGGGTGTCTGCAACTGTTCAGACCTCCAAGGAGCTGTCGACTCTGCTAGCAGGGCTGATGGACGAGCCGAGTTCGGCCGTTGTAAATGAAGGGAAGAGTATTCCAGGGGAGGGAGCAGCGTGTCGCCGCCTTTATCTTTCTGGCCTTGTCATGTTGATCGGCCTCATCCCTGTGCTGGGGGGGCGAGTTCCTTGAGGGCAGACGTTGATCTCACTCCCTTCCGAGCCCCTTGCAGGTCTCTCTGGCATGCGGTTTCCATGTAGTAGTTACTCTACATGGTAGGGACAGGTATCCAGGGGACCTGCTCTCTGCCCAGCTTCAGGCTGGGAACCTAGGAGCAGGAGGGGTCTTGGTCCCATGGGGAGAGGACAGGTGCTGTGTGCCCTGTGCGTAAAGGTGGGCTGGGCTCAGGGACAATGAGATGTTAGCAAAGGGCGATTTCCATGGGGGTTTTGGCACTGGAGAAGGCTTGCGGTGGCGGGGGCGGGGGGGCTACGTTTATGTCAGGCCCCCAGGGCCCAACTCACTGAGTCCCCCTGCCCGCCTCCCCAGCTCCCCCGTGGAGTCGGTCCTGTTCTACGCCATCACCACGCTGCACAACCTGCTGCTGAACCAGGAGGGCGCCAAGATGGCGGTGCGCCTGGCTGACGGGCTGCAGAAGATGGTGCCGCTGCTGAACAAGAACAACCCCAAGTTCCTGGCCATCACCACCGACTGCCTGCAGCTGCTGGCCTACGGCAACCAGGAGAGCAAGGTGGGCCCCCTGCCAGGACTCACGGTCCCCCGTTCTGTCCCTTCTGTCCCTCTGCAGCCTCAGACAGCCGCCTCCTGACTGCTTTTAGGTTAAATATATATGTACGTGCAAGAGCTACTACATTAGCTATTTCGAGGATAAGGAAAAGAAAAAAAAA